>ARYC01018110.1:0-77047 GCA_000711775.1 Oxytricha trifallax
GCGATGCTTTATTGATTTAGACAGCCATCTACGGGATATTTCAAATGATAAAACTCCTCCCATCAATATTCAAGTTATCTATAAATAAAGGTATAATATAAAAAGTGGTAATGATAATGAGTCCATAAGTGAAAGCTATATAGCTAGATTCAAATGCCTGTGAAAACGCAAATACAAGTGCAATTGTCATGTACAAAATGGGAAATGCGAAAACTACTAAACTTACATATATCACTAAGATAGCAAAAGATGACAATTATCAATAATTATTAATTTCGTCTTTCACCTGTTTTATTAAATATTTAAAAAAAATGAGGTTAAAGGATCTTCCTTAACCCATATGACAAATTAATTGAACAATTGTAAAATATGATTCCAATCATAAGCAGCATAAATAACCAAGAATATGATAAATGCCACAAATAATATCTATGGGAGTAACTACAGCTATGTTTACTAGTCCAAATCATGAATGTGATAGTTATTGCATATCCTTTTATTTTTAAATCCAAATTATTTTATAATTAATTTTACACAATAGCATGGTTTTTATTAGCAGAGGGAGCAGTTCGAGTTTGATTACTGTGAAAACTCCCTTCAAGAGAAGATTAGCTCGAAGGTTCTTTGAGGGGGTTTGGGTAGTTCACAGGGTCATCAGATTTATAGGCAGCATTATTCAATCTTAAATTCTGTTTTTTTAGTTATTTTTATGATCCATTTACATGTTATAGAAGTACTTTTATTCGTTGTCGTTCTCTAAGTCTTCGTTCATTTTTAAATTATAAATACGCAAACTTTATAACTTTATTATAGACTATGAGAAATTGTTGATTTTTTTTCAAATTAAAAATTGAATAAACTTTGAGTAATCGGCCTAAAAGTAAATAATTATATATTTATGGAGATTTTATGCTTATTTATATGTATTAATGATGGATATATAGGAAAGCATTATAATTATGTTTTAATTATGAATAAATAAGGTCTGAGCTCTTTTTGCGAATATTTATTCAGAAAGTTACTATTCCCAATTTATTTGCTTTATTACCACTTTTCGTTCATAACTTCTTCTTGATGGCCTTGATCTTTTTAGCTGACTTCTTGATTTTAATTTTTTCTACGATTTCCATCTTTTCGTCTTCGCTTTCCTACAACATATCGATGTCCTTGCCCATGCCTTTGCTTCTGTTAGCTTGTTCCTGATATTTAGTAATTTAAAAAGAGGGTTTTGGGGTAAATTTGTGAGTGACTATTAATGAAGATATTTAGCTAATTGCTTTAATCTCTTCTCTTCCTTCTTCTTCTCGATATATTTCTTAACTTTGGAGTCATTGATTAAATCGCTGTGAGTAAGTAGCACATTCTCAATATCTTGTTTCTTCTTGGCAGCTGCTTTGGCCATTCTGCGGGCGAAGAATCTCTCTTGCCTGCGTGCCTTGATTTCATCGATTTTCTTCAATGCCTAAATAGTCTTAACCATCAAGTGAATTTTATAAAATTTATGCTGTCTGATAAGTGATAAAATTTCATACCTTTCCATATTAGGTATGAGTTTATAATTTAAGTCTCTGTTATATCTGGTTGGAACATTTCTTCTTTGCTGGAATTCAAGAACTGAGCCGACAGTCATCTCCTTGCCGTGGGCAGCACGGTAAGCCTTGGTCCATCTCAACTTTCTGGGGTTTTTCTTTGCCTTGAATAGTCTATTGCATTTTGAAGAGCAGAATCTGAAAGTCTAAACAAAATTCATTAGTATTTCAATGTTAAACAGAGAAAAAATAAAGAGATTCCTATTTCTCAATGATTACAAAGTCAACTCAATTTATAGGCCAAGTGACCATAAATTTTGCTTTTAAATTGGAAATATTTGATTAGATTGGAATGGAATACATACCTTAGAATCGTTTCTCACGAACATTACGCCATGACCTTGACTGAGCAGAAGTAGCAGATAAGCTAAAATGTTTGAAAAATAAGTTGAATTTTATGTTTAATCAAAATTGTGTAAATAATGGAATAAAGAGCTATTAGGAGAAGTTTGAATAAATAAGTCCATTCATGATGGAAGTGATAATAAAATAATCATATCTCATCGTGACATTTGTAATTAAGCCCAATATATTCTGACTCGCTTCGTATGTCTTATAACTTTATGATTCTTACTTTCTTAGCCCAATATATTGTGAAATCAACCTCCTCGGAATTTTGAAGGCTTATAAGCCTATTTTGCTTAGAGCTTATAAGCCCTCCTTTAAAGCCCCATTTATGTATATTCTCAATTAAATTAATAATTATCTATAAAACTTTAATATGTCTAATTAATTTAGTAATAAATTTACTATTAATTAAAATTCTCTATAGAGAATACCTTTAATACTAGTCCATATTTAATTTTTAATAATATTTATAAATTAAATCCCATTATTAATCATTACAATTAAGAAATTATTAAAATGCTAGCAAGAGTTAAAATATTCTTAATTCCTTTGGCATCTCTATTGACCATTATATTCAAATTCTTAATTAACTATTAAATTTCATTTATTTTTCAGAAATTTTAGCTTATCAATTCTCATTTTATTTGCTATTTAGTAATTTCACTCAAATAATATATAAATATTGCATAGATCCATTATAAAATACATTTTCAAAGTTATAATCCTACTTACTAATAAAATTTATATATTCAAGCAATATTATATATAATATGATTAAATTAGCTTATAGTATGCATTAAATTTTTATCTAAAGTTATTTGGATTTGATTGATAATAATATTTAAGAATTTTAAGTCATTTTAAGACTCAATCAGAAATTTCATCACGATTCTAAGTTTTTATAGTTTTTAGCATCAAACCACATAATATTCCAAACTATTCAATCTAAACCATGAGATTATTCTAATATAGCGAATCTAACTAAATCTTAATTCCCGTGTCTCAAATTTCTTTAAAAAGAATTAGGGAAGCGCTAAAGCAGTAATTAAGCAACTCGAATTCTTTGTCAAGATCTTGAAGTCTCTTAATATTCATTTGGTCTTCAAGTTGTTCATCCTCGTTCATAGTATTTATTTATATAATGTAAGAATCATTAAGTTATTTGATAAGAAAATTAAATAATGGTAACTACTTATTATTATAAAATTACATATTTTGCTGGAGCTAAGCAGCACCTCCAAGTCTCTCAATTCTATGTTGAATTCCTTTCTGGTCTTTTCTGAACTTTTGTTTCATGTGATCGAACCAATTCAAAGATTCAAAGTTCTCAATTTGATTTAGGACTTTTAGTAGATAAGCCACTCCTATGGGGAAACTATCTTCTGAAATGAAAGCGTCTGTGTTGTTCTTTTTGAAAATCTTTTCTTTGCCTTTCTTAATATACTCGATGTAGTTGAGAGTGAGAGATGGAATATTGCTAAAGATATGTTTGAATATGAAACTATACGAATTAAAATTCAATAAACTCTTTTATTATCAATCATGATATAGAAAAGCTTGAGATGGGCACACTCAGCATCATCAAACACACCTTCAAAACTCTTCCAATTCTTCTCAAGAAATCTGTAGCATCACCAACTTGGTCTCTCAACATTCTGATACTCATGTCAAACATCTTGCAAGCTTCCATAGTCTCTGCATTGATACCCAAATCACTAGCTACATTTTCGAATACTACTACTTCATAGAGGACATTTGGAATATACTTAATCATGCTTGACTTATCCTTGAGTGAAGCGTTTCTAATCATTCTTACAAAACCTAGGGCATTACCGAATTGAGTGATTAGCTGTCTAAATTTGTCAAAGAATATTATACCTCCCTTTAGTGTTCCAAGTTTTCAAATAAAGAGATAATAAAAAAATCTTTAAGTTTCTTAATAGCTTTGGCTACTTTTTCAGCTCTTTCATATGGATATTATCCATTTAACTTCTCCTTATTACTCATAAAGAATCTTTACTCCTGAAGTAATGGATTTTGAATGAAATCATCATATAGAAATTCTGAGAAAACGCTAAACTTCTTAATCAAAAACTTGTAAAAAGTATTTACTGCAGAATCCAAAATACCAACACCATGAGTCTTTATAGAAAAGAGCATTTGATTCACAGATATAGTTTTGATTTACTTCGTGTCTTTGGTAGTCTCTATGAAGACTTGTGTATGCAAATTGTAATTGTACTTTGAAACATATGATTGCAAGTTTCTGAGCAAATACAAAATATCAACGCCTTATTCCAAAGTTTAAGAGGGCAAATGTGAAGGTACTACGTCTACTTGGAACTTTTCTTTAGCCAAGATGCGCATATGCTGGTATGTTTTCCAATCATGAGGTGATAAAGCAGTCATTTCGTAGAATATCTTATTTAGATAATGCTTGACTTCCTCTTTTAAGCATATTTTCTTCTCAAATAGGAACATATAACTCATTCTTGTGTACATAGCCCAGTCCATGATCTTTTCTCTAGTCGGGTTTCTTTGTCTTAAATATGACTTAATGAATTTATAATCTGAGTTCTTCTTCAATTTCCTACATATTGTAGTTACTATGTTTGAGATGAATGCTTGATAAATTTCTTTCTTATAGTTGTTAGTTGCTGTTTGAGCAGTGTCTAAGTGCTTGATGTTTACTAGCGTATCTAAGGGATCATTCATAAATAGTTGAAATTATACTTTTTATTGTTAACTCATTCATAGACATCAAGAAGTAGTTAAGTTGGTTCAATCTATGCTTGTCAGAAGCTATCTTTTAGAAGAAGATTGGAAACAATGATCTATTCCAATAATAAGAATTAATTTATGTAATTTTTAAATTTAGACTAATTGGTTCCTTTAAAGAAGGTTAAAACTTTATAAACTATTCCAATTCAAGAACCTGCATCTGGTGCTCTTTCTGACATACCATTCCCAATTAGTAATGATGTCTATCATCCAAGTGTAATTTTCTAGTTCATTATGCTCACTCTTTGAGAAAACCTCCTCGTTTACAAGGTTCTTGAAGTGAGCCACGCCTGTCTTTCTTAGGATGTTCTAGCCGCCATTTAAGCACCCAATAATTGTCTTCATCAAGTAGAACATGTATTCTTAGTTATTAATTATGATTTTTTATATATTATTTATCAATAAGTCTTACTTTAAAATATAGTTAGATAAGATATTAATATTTATGTACTCAAATGTAGCTGACTTCTTTTTTTTTATAAATTCTCCATATCTTTCTGCATAACTACGTTGATCTCTTCTAGCAAGAATCTATTGATCAACACTACCCACTGATTTATCATGTATTTCTTATATATTGTAAGGCAAATTGTGAGTTAAATTAAAATTATTTATAAAAGCTCATTCTACTTTCATAAATATAAGCCTAATAAATTAAATTGATGAATATATTTCTTGGTCTTAAACTCAATTTCTATGGCTTTGAGCATCTCAATAGCTTAAACTATATCTTTAAGTCTATCTTAATTCAATTGCACTCCTGAAGCCTAGTGCGTCAACAACAGATTATATAATAAGTTGATTTTTTTAACTATAATGTGCTATAATTAATAATATTTAAACTTGTAAATATATAAGAGTAAGATTCTTAACACGTCTTTTGATCTCCACAGCTAACTTGACACCATCAAGTATCATAATACTTCTTTGCTTCAAGAAGTCTCTGTTTATCATTGAACTATAAATTAAACAATGTATATTCAGATAACGAATCCCCTTTAATAAGAAGTAGTAAGAAAATAAGTATAACAATTGCTGATGTTATCTTTAAGTATGTCTGAGTTTATTCTAACAATCCAGGGGACTAAACGTAAGGAATAAAGATTCACCTGAGCAGCAAATGTATCGTTTTTTAGTTTAGTCTGCTCTCCTAAGAACTAGTTGATATCTTTTTATAAACAAAAAATTTAATAAAATTGACTTTAATTTTAATAATATCTTTGGGTTCAAGAGTAGATTTCTTTTTCAGTGGACATACACTAACCAGGAAGTTACTTGCATTAACTGAGATATTATTGTACAAAATGATGATTGGGCACAATTTCTAGAGAGCCCAGATCTTCTTGTAGATCTTTTTGTCTTCGGTGTCGAAGATCTTGCGATAGAGGGAGTACATGATCAACAGATTCATATATTCCATGTGAGATTTCATGTCACCAGGATTTGATAAGAGCATACCAACGTCTTCAATTCTGCGTTTCAAGTATTCAACGATTCTTTTACATTAAATATTATTAAACAATTTAAGATTTCCGAATAATACCTTTTCCTATAAAGTACTACTATAAAATTATTGATATACTTTTTTATCAACGAACTTAAAGTTGAACTCTTTGTTCTTAAAAACAAGCTCTCTACCTGCTTCTAATAAGATAACCTTGTAAAGTAGATCAAGATAGTTGGTATTAAGTTGACCACTTAGAATGTTTGAGTAGATTTTGGAGCAAAACTTTTAGATTTTCTTGATTTTTCTATCTGTCATGTTATACTTGGTTGGATCATTCTTTGCAATGAAAAATAATATAGAAATCTTTAAGGTATATGATTGACATTTATCAATCATAAAATTCGATAGTGAACTTATATATAAATGATGAACATCTTATTGTACTGTTACCAATAGCTCTCGAAATTAGAATTCTCAATAATAATCAAGTCCACGATGTACAAAGTAGTCAAAATAGATCCTAAATTATTGAACATCTCCTCATAGATTTATTTCTTACAGAACCCACTATAAAGTTTTGACTTGCTATTATATAGCCCATTCATCTAGTAGATAATATTCTTGGTTAGTGCCACGATCTTCTTAATAGTTTCAAAGAGATCTTTGTAAACTGCGAGCATTCTGCTCATTTGTATCTCTTACTCACCAGCTTGGTCCTCTCCAATTTCTTCGAAAACTAGACCACTCTCACCGAAATAGATCAACAGGTCGAAGAACTTCTGCTCGATCTCATACTTCAAGTTGTGTGTTTATTATCAATGTTATTAATAGGGATTAAAATACAGCATAAAAGTTACAATAAAATAGTTTCAATCTGGAGGAAAGAAAAGACTGATAAAACCTTAGATATTTCATTTTTCTACTCTGGTTTAAGCAAATCAAAGAGACCTGGCATGTATTCTTGAATGTCTATTGTAACTTATTACAATAAATTAACTTAATTCAATTTATTGTACAATTCTTAATTAATTTAACTTTAAGAGGCTAGAAAGCTGTATCTTTGATCTTCCAGAGATCAACGAGTCTGGAGTTTGTGATCTTCTCGAATTTGTTAATTTATTCCAAGAAATCAATCATGCTTTTCACTCCTTCTTCAAAAACTGCTTCTTGAGGTTTTCCTATAGAATTAGGGAAGTAAGCCTTCATCTTTTAACATTTAAAGATGATAAGGGAAATAAACTTTGAAAGTAAGCCCAGAGATAATTTTCTCAAATATACGTAGATATATTAAGAGTAAACAGAGTTAATGCTATTCCTTACTTTTTGGAATGAAATCCATCTCGTAGTTGTCATCTTTCTTTTTCTTTTGATTTTCGTCATCAGAGGAACTAGATGAGGAGTCGTACTCCTTATACAAATCTGCCATCTATTTTATATAAATATTAGACTCTCAGTATAAATAATTTGATAGAACATGTGTTATCGAATATATTGCTTAGTCAAGCGACTGGTATATAAAAAGGTATTGTAATGGGAAATAAAACTATCTAGAAGTAAATTTGTTTGATTGGACATACCTTTGAAAGAAAATGGATATTTGTCAAAAATAATAATTATATTTATTATATCTATTCTCCTTCTATCTGAATCTATTATTAATCCTTTAAATCACGATAAGGAGGATTTATATGATAAAAATATCTTACCATTATTAAAGCGAATATCCTAAAATAATAAATAAAATTCTAAATATGTTGGAAAAATTCTCAAAAAATGTACTCGGAGAGATATTTTAATTTTTGGACAGACGAGACATCATAACATGTAAAAGAACCTCTAAAAGAGTTTCAGTCGCAGCCAATCAAGATTATCAAAATATTTGTTAAAAATATTGCACCATTTTATGATTCTAAAATTTTTTTAATTAACTTCTAATTACCTATGGCGCTATTTATCTGAAAATTAGCTTGATATAGCAAGGAAATTGTACCTGGACACTTGGAAAGAATTCTATTGGCGTAGTCATAATACAAAAGAACACATGACTACCAAAAATTTCAGGCACTAGATGTGTCCAATAAGGTACTTCAAGAACTTTATTAAATTTGTTGACACCTATAACAACTTTATCTTCGCATGTGATGACAAAGGAAATGTTGGGGTATTTTTAATAAATGAGAGAGAACTGGAAAACGATGAAGAAAATTTAAAAGAAATGGGTTTTGAAACTGAAGGAGTTGAGTGCTTTAAGTTCATCAGAAATAGAGAGGAGCTTTTTATAGTAACAAAAAGTGCTAGATTATTGACTTACAGTATTTGCCAAAGGACAGTCGACACTTTTGAAATGGAACTGAAGAATGAGATTATACTATAAGACTTCAATCCATGTTGCTTGTATGTAACTTAGCTTGACAACTCAGAGAACTTATTCTTCATTAGTAATTTTCCACTAAGTGGAGAAGACCTTTTGGCGGATTAAAGCATCTATATCTATAACTAAGCTGAATAAGCCATAACTTTTTATCTGAAATTAGATTTTGAAGATATGAGTATAGACCCATTCCAAAATTTTCACATTTAACCAATTCAATATAACCCTTGGGGTTTTAGACTCTAATAAAATGATTTGCTAACTATTGCACAATTTAAGAAAAACAGGTATAGAACTATAAACTAGCTGCATTTGTGAAAAATAAATTGATATTTCATACTTCCTAAAATAACTTGTCGTAGAGACAAATCTAACAAAAGTAGAAGTTTTTATGAAAAAGACAAATGTATTTTAACAAGATATTTTCCCTGAAAATGCTGAAGTATCTATAAACCTGTTGCATTTTAAGAGTTTCTTAATTTCACAAAACATCTCTGATTTATACTTAATTGATTTCATGACTTTGCAAGTTTATCATAACCTGAAATTTGGATATTAATTTAAACAGTATCTTAATATTTGCACCCATTTTATCTGGAAAAGTAGAAGACTATGATATTTCATTCATAAGACATCAACGTACTGGTATTATAATATAGTTTTATTTTATCTTATTCTTTAAAAAGAATAAGTTTGGTTGGTATTAACTTGATGAAACTTAGAATTAACACTAGAGTAAAATAAAATAGGAAGTTAGCAACATCTACATCGAAGAAAAGCATCAAATTAATGACATTGATACTAATCGCACATTGTTTTGTTGTGCAACTACAGAAGGCAACATCAATATTCCAATATTATTTTTCTTAGTAACTTAGATATAAAATGTATTTTAAATCATTTAGCTGAGAAGACTAGCTAATCCCTAGGCCGATCCATTTTTCATTAATGCTGGTTCAAAAACCATAAAAACTTACATCCAACATCCAGAGAAGCCAGTTGTGAGCATAGTGAAAGCAGATGGAAGTAAAATTATTGCAGTACTTGAAAATATTACGAGAGTCTACTCGTTTGATATCCCCACTAAGCAATTGCCATTCAGATGAATAAAAAACTTAAATTAAAACAAATATTTATAAAACGCTGTGATTTTCTTTTTACAAAGATATTAAATTGTAATAAATTGTTGCAAAATTATAATTAAACAGAAATAACTACAAAAATTTTTATTATTAATAAATAATAATGATAAATTTAAGACATTATCATTATTTAAAATTTATTTTATCTTTTTAATTTAGATAAAATCTTAATTTAATTTAAAGATTCTCTTCAATAAAAAAATAGAATTATTAAATTTTACCAAAACTTTTTATTTCAAATTTTGGGGGGGGAAAGTTTCCTGCACCGGTTTATAATAAAAAAAATTTTTTAGGTTAGTTTCCTGCACTAAATTTTTTTCATTTTTAGAACTCGATTTTTATCACATTTATCAACAAAATTTTTTACTAATTTTTTTATATATTATTACTTAAACTATTCTTCAATTAATCAATATCTTTATTAACATGGAATCTAATCACCATCCAAGCAAGGATGAAATTTATCCACTTAATAGATTCCATCTGATATTAGTAGACTTCTGTATCTCAACCATAATATTGTTCTCTCTGTACTAATGAAATTCCAAATATTTTATCCGATTGTTGTTAAAATTCTAATTATTTCTTTCAATGGTATATAATATTAGATAATGTATAACACTATATTTTCATGCAGTTCGTATATGATATAAAAAATATCTTAAAATTTATGGGTTGTAAAAAAAATTTTATTTTTAAACTTATGAAATTTTACATATAAAAAAAGTGCAGGAAACTATCACGAGTGCAGGAAACTTTCCCCCCCCAACTATTTCTATAATCTCTAGATTAATCCCTAACTTTTTCAAAGCAGATTTTAGAAAGAAGATCAAAGATATAAAGTTTGACACTTCTAGAAACTACCTCTATTCTTTCTGTACCTATCTTGAAGAACGATCTCTAGGCTAAGCATTCATAGAAGTTTTTGACTTAGGTAGTCTTGGCAATGAATTCAGGAAAGTATGTTAAATCAATCAATACCAAATTGTAGAGAGATTGCTTGAATTCTAAAATAGAACTATCATGAGTAAAGGTTATGACATTTATGAGGTCTCCATGGAATTCAATATTGTCTTAGTACAGCCTATTTTATTCAGTCAGAGTAAAAATTTTCATTTGCTAGTCGTCACTCAAAATGGACACAGAATTTATAGTTGAAGTTTTAAAACACTTTAACTTTGATTAAAATTATACATCTAATTCCAAGATGATGTTTATGACAAAGTAGTCACATAAGAAGATTTAGAAAAACCAGACGCAGTATTCGATTTCTTAATTTAACACAGATTTTCTCATAGATGGGAACTAGTTTCGGTTCTTGAGCTCCCAGATGATGAGTCAGTAGAGGATCATTTAGATGAGGCTATATAAAAAGGCATTTATAAAGTGTACAATATGACATCAAAATCCCAAAAAAGTTACCTTGATATTGAGGGCATTCATTTTAATCTCTATATAGTTATTAATTATGAATTTATGTGAACCTTATTACTGCTTATGATACTACTTTAATCTACTCTTAAAATATTAACTAGTAATTAGAATTTGATCCTGACTATCAAAATATTAGGAGTCTCTGTTTGAATTTTATCAAGAAAAATGAGAGTACTTATTCTCACATATGATATATTCAATAAGCTGGTCAAAATTATCAAAATTTAGAGAATTATACATAAACTCAAATAATAATAGATGTTCCTAAAATGAATCCAAATTAAATAAACCAACAGAATTTTGTAAACGATGACTTTAGCTATCAACAAAATGAACAAATCTTTGAAATAAAGACCATGAATTCATATCTAGGCAAACAATCACTCAAATTGATTGGATTAAACAGATCTTATCTGGATTTTAAAAGCTTTTTCCACTCCAATCTATAGCTACTTGAGTATCGGAGAATTAGAGAGATAAGTTCACATGCTATAGAAGAGAATACAAATTTTAACAGATCATAGAGTAATTGAAATTCAGCAACTTAGATAACTCTTTTTATGTATTTTTTTAGACCAATTGATCATCTAGTCATGATTCTTCATTCCTTTTAAAAGACTGGTTCTGATAGTTAAGTTGATTTCGAAGATTTCGCTGATTTCTTCCCTCTAAAAGAAGTCTGTACTATGCTTGTACAAATAGTTTCAGACACAACTGCCACTTATCTTTTCTCACAAAGAGTTGAAAGTTTAATTGGAATTTCAAGAAGTAAATCTAAGAGAAATGCTATCAGCCAACCTAGATAAATGAGAAGCAACGTTGGAGGCTCAAAAAGTTCAATGTTTTAGTCCCCATATGTTGCTCGGCATTCGATTCACTCAGAAATGCAGTTGGACTAAAGATCAAGGTTAAACTATATTAAGTTTTCAGGCCAAGATATTTAGAAGAACTATGTTGTGAGGACATGCACATAGGAAGTTGTAAGTATATTATTAATTTTAACAAGCTTTGTAGAGATAAATTGCTTTCAGCCTTTTAGTGGTCTATGGTGATACTTTGGGTATTGATATTCCATATCAAATAGATCAAGAGTAAATTTATGGTCTGCCAATCTCTCCTCTATAATTTTCAAGTAAGATTCTAATAAATATATCTACTTATAGATAAGCATTACGCACTTTATTCATATTTACAAAGAATTATAAGACCTTTTTGGTACATCAGAGTTTTGTATTCACATACTCAAGTAAACTCTAAGTTATATTAACTAACTTTTGAGTCTCTCTAAGGAGTAAAATTGAAATTAGCAGGTCTTTTGGCAATGATTAAATAGAATTAAGTTTAATTTTGTGGGTAAACTGACTTGTATTAGTTAAGGGAATAATACAATTAACAGGAGTTTTAAATTCAAAGCAACATCATTTTTGATTAAGTAAAATTGGTATCTGAATTAAGCCATAACGAATAAAAATAACTGGAAACTATGGAGAGGAACTCATTAAACAACCTTATATTACTCTTAAATAGAACTATTGAATCAATTAACCTACTTGATATTATCTCATTTGACAATATGAATGTTATTAATTATATTTTTATAGAGATAGTATCAGATTAATTAAGTGATGCGAAGATGTTCCTTAAACTATGGAAAAAGCTTGGAAAAGCTCAATGATAAGAATTTTAAGAATTAGAATTTAAGGATCTAGTCAACACATCTCACAATACTCTTATTAAGAAGATTCTTGAGGCTTCTATTGAAATAGATTAAGATAAAGATTCAGGAAGAACCGCTTAGATATGATTTTAAATTCTCTTTATATTAATTATATCATTATTAATAATCAGAGAAAGATCTATAAGAATCAACAATTTATGCAGTGCTCTATTCACTCTAGAAGAAATAAGGCATTTGTCGGAGAAAGTTTGATCTCCACAGCAGTGAAAGAATAAAATCAACAAAAAAGATAAGAGCTTTTAAAACAAGCTATGTTTTCTTTATGTGAATAACCTCTAGAAATTGACCTTACAATCTTGGCTCATTAACTGGTTGAAATAGGGAATTTCTCTAGTTTAGTTGATTTGACTCTTCGCAAGATAGCAGCTCTGAATAATTTAAGTGAAATTCAAGCAAAAAACATTGATTAATAAGAAGCTCAAAACATGCTTGATCAATGCTATGAGATTATTCTTCAGCTATTCTCAGCAATTGACATTAGCATTAATAACTAAACTAAAGAATTTGGACTTTAACACATTTCTGATAAGGAAAAAGTTCTTCAGAAAATATTTATCAAAAAGTTGAATTAGATTTCTGGAGTAGAAAGGAAGCTGCAAATCTTAAAAAGAATTATGACTAGAATAGAGTAATTCAACGATTAACTTATTCTAACAAGTATCTTCAACTATGTAATCTCAAAACCTAGCGGAAAATACTCCATAGATGTTCTTCCCTATATAAGCAAAGAAGCTTTCGATATAATTTGCAGTGATTTGATGAAGGATATATATATTACAATGGAAAAGTTTGAATCAATGGTAAAGATTCTCTCTAAGAAATTATTTTAATTTTTATATTAATTAGAAGCAGAGAGACTTAGTCATTTAGTGCTAAATGTCTCCACCCAAAAATAACAGATACAAAAGGCATTTATAGATAGTAAGGGTCAAGAACAAATTTCTATGGAAAATTTAACCATGAAATAAAGAGAAAGCTATTTATCAAGAGTAGAAATTGTCTTAAATGAACGCAAGAATGAGATGAGTTCAGATCAACACACGAAATTACTTGGGGATGTTAACTAAGCCATGAATAGTGTGAAGATGCAATTGCTCATTCAGAAATACATAGAAAACAAAATTTAGGGATTAAGGAACTTGTCAAGTTTAATAATAAGCAAATTAGAGATGAATTAAACGAGGAAGTTAAATTGCAAATTCAAGAACTAGAAAATTAGAGATTCAAGTTGGATTAGGATTTTTATGACAAGAAAGTCTTAATCAATGATTTCGTTGATTAAAGCAAAATTTATGAAGCAAAGTTGAAATTATATATTCAAGATGGTCAGTAATTTCAATTAACCCCAGACTTAAGCAAGACTATCCTTAACTATGTGAAGGATGTAATTGAGAATTATAAATACTGCTATCAATCAGTTTTAAAGGAAAACTCACATATGTTCTTAAACCTCCCAAATAAAAACTTTTTGGAAATGTATCTCAATGAAATCTATTAGTTATCCAATTTAATTCCATTTTAAGGCCAAAAGTAGGAAGAAATTCTAAAATCATTATAAATTGAAAATCATTTAGGAGAAACTGCCTATTGGATTTGCTAATATGCTATGGAAAATCTTTCAGCCAAGATAAATCCATCTGAGTTAGTCATTTTCTTGATAGGTATTAATCAGTAAAAATAAAACGTTAAATTGAATGAAATATAATTTATGACTAAATGCCTCTGTTTGTTCAAGCTTTGGACTGACTTGAATAGTAAATTGTTTCCAATTAATTAGGAAATAGTCTTCAAGAAACCTTTAATGAATCTCTCATACTCAGAGGATCCAAAAGATTTGTTTGTAAAAGATATAAGCTTGAATGGACTGAGAATGTATGAAGATTATATCATTAAGGAGGTTGAAGTTCTTTACAACTTACAGAAAATTAAATTAGAAAAGAACACTGATTAATTAATTTCTTAAGTTCTTGCTTTAGTTAAGAGAAGGTTTACGGACATGCTAATTTTCCATGGTATCTCTGTAGAAAAACTGAAAAACTAACAGCCATCTAGAGTGTAAATTAATAATCTTCAATTCTCTGTGAGACAGTAACAGCGAGATTTAAGTTAACCTATTCTAAGCAAGAGAAGAACAAAAGCTTAATAGGTCATTCACAGTTTAGTAACAACCAGTTTTACAGTAAAATATGAATCAAAGTGCCTCAATCCACAACTAAACTTAGAGTTTTATTACAGTAGCAGTCTCCCTTTAGAGATTTTATTTTGATAATTTTAAGCATTCTTATTTACTATTATGTACAGATATTACGTTTTTATTTTTATCAAAAGCTACATCAAGAGTATGAAAAGCAATTGAATCCAGTAATTCTGTGGGACTTGAAATTTTTTGTATTTATGTTTAACATTGCATTTGTTTGTTACAACTCATACGAAATAGCTTGTAAGTTACAATATAATATTTTTTTCACAATTTTGACCGAGATTCCTTGCATGTTTTTATTGTATTTCTATAAAATGAATTAATGAATAATTTATTTTAAAAATGATTATAAGAATTGTAGTTAAAATAGAAATAATTTTAAAATAAGTATAATATTTCTCATTGTATGAGAGGGTGTTTATAAAAAATATTCATAATTAATTTTTATAAACTAAAATTAAAATTTTTTATAATTTTTAAAGTAAATTTACAAAAGAAAATTCATATTTTTTGTATTTATATAATACTTATTAGTATTGATATCTATTTAATATTTAGTCGTATATTCAATTAACTTTATTTTAATATACTATAATGATGAAATTGAATGTTCAAATATAAGATTTTAAAAACATATTTATAGTAATTTATTTACTTAAATTATAATAATATTAAAAATAAAATCTATTATTCATAAATGAATGCAACAATCGGAAATCAAGCTCAACAAATTAAATCCCAAATTGAAAATTTTTAACACAAAAAACAAAATGTCATCGTGGTAAATTAAGAATATATTTAAAAAAAATAATCAGCGAAGCAAAACTGGTACAAATATATGATTTTAATATCAGAAATTTAAATTAGTAACTAGAAAGATTAAAGTTGTAAAAAAATTGAAAAAATACAAAATCAATGATCGAATGAATTTGATAGTTAAACGATAAATTAATTTATTCAAGAAATTTTAATACACAATTTTTAATAGCTTCTTTTCTTTATTTATTTAAGTTTTAATTTTATCATTAAATTTTGTTTTTATTATTATTGAAATACATTTGAAATGAGAAAATTCAAAAATAAAAAAGAGATGTTTTTTTAATTATATATAGCAGCCAGTAATTAGGAGTGTTGTTAATTCTAATTTGATTTATATTATTTTAAAAGTAATCTATTTAAATTTAAAATCTATTAATTAATTAAATTCATTTAAATTATATAAATAGTGGGCAGGTGGTCTGGCAGGGTCTTAAGCAGACCACTTTTGTAAATGTATTTATATATTATAAAATGCATAATATATTACAGATGCGCAAGCTGCTAAGACCACTAGACTTCATACGGAGCTGCTTGAGGCCCACGGACTGATGGTTCAGTTAGTCACATTCTTCCCCTTTTCTCAGGCTAGAAATCTTACATTTAGAAATTTTGCAACCATCGGTGCGGTCAAAGGGAATGCCTCCTCCCCACTCTAAGTCGGAATTTTAGATTTGAAGATTAGACACCGCGCCTTAAAGGCATTAGCATCTTCGGGTTCCATGCTTTTGAAGGCAGAGTGTTTGAAGTGATCACAGTGAAGTAGCCTATATATTTGTATTCCACGCCGCCGCCGAGTCCTCCGCGTTTTTATATGTATACAGTAGTTCTATTAGTCAGTGAAATATCCGGCTTGGTGGTCTCCGGCATCTTTGTCTCCATTAGCAGTCTGCGCATCTGTAATATATTATGCATTTTATAATATATAAATACATTTACAAAAGTGGTCTGCTTTAGACCCTGCCAGACCACCTGCCCACTAATTATATAATTTAAATAAATTTAATTAATTAATAGATTTTAAATTTAAATAGATTACTGTTAAAATAATTAAATCAAATTAGAATTAAGAACACTCCTAATTACTGGCTGTTATATATAATTTAAAAAAACATCTCTTTTTTATTTTTGAATTTTCTCATTTCAAATGTATTTCAATAATAATATTTTGCCTAGATTTTATATAACAAGTTAATTTAGATTATATGAGTGCATGGCTATACATCGTATACTTTTGAGTTAATTTTCACATTTATTAACAAATGATAATAATTATTAGAGATATTTATTTATTTTTTATTTTATGTTGGCAACGTTCTTGGAATAATGTTACCATCTCAGTTTGATGTAATTGTTGCCTATTTCATTTCAAAAAAATACATAAAATTTGCTCATTATGTACCAAATCTATACATGATACTGTTCACTTTGATATACTGTTCAATTAATTGCACAATATGTTAAATATTCAGAAAATGCCGTAAATAAATAATCAGAGGTCTCATTTGCTTCGTAAGATTTATATCTTATTTTTAATTCTTAATATATGTAGATTGGTATCGTAAACTGTGAAAAAATCAAAGATTTAATGAAAAAATATTAACTGCTATTCAATATTAAAATAAAAGTTTATCACAGTCTTAAGGCATACTATAACGAATATCATGACTTAAAGATGGTATGTCGCTGTAGGCACCATACTCTTATCATTAAAAATTAATAAGCTCTTATTAAATTATCAGATTTCTACACGTTTTAGGCAATTTATTATCCAATTTAAGGTAAAATAATTAAAGTAATCTCAATCTTCAAATTTAGGAAACAATTTTAGTTATTGAATTATTTATTATATAAATTAATTATTAAAAAATTTAATGTACTATTAACTACTTAACATTTTTTAAGTGACTTTAATATAAAAAGGGGAGGGGTAAATCTATTACAAATATTTATGTAACTTAAACCCCAGTAAATAAATTTCCGTTTATTCTTAACAAATAAAATATGCATACTTTATTGTGTGATCTTCAATTCTTTTATAATCTACAGAAACCACAAATTAAGGTCAATATCTTTCGCAGAGTCTTACTTTAATCAATAAACCTTGGTCAGCTTTTAAGAATACTTGAAAGCTGTGCCTAGAGCTAGAATTATCTATATTTGCTATTCGATTAGATATTCTCAGAAAGGAAGACTAGAAAAAAAGAAAACGATTCAATAAACAAAAACCTAAAAAATCTTCATTCAAATGAAGATTATAATTCTTAAGATGGAAATATGAAAAACTCTAAATCTAGCAAAGACATCAAAGCTCTTTTTGAAATAAATGATGAGAAGAGTTTTGAAAAAAAACTGAAAGAAGTCTTACAAGGTATTTCAAATTTGACAAAGGGCATAACAAACTTAATGAAAGAACCCACTGGGAGTAACCCTTTAGTTAAGAAATTGGCTGACATAATATTCAACACAAACATGGATCCTGAGGATTTTATTGCAGAGTTTGAAATGCTTGATAAAAATTCAGAGGAAGATATTTTGCATAAATTGGTTTAGAATATTTAACATGTTCATGAAAAGAAGCAAAATCGAAGTTAAGAAACCTTAGAAGACTTTATTTAATTTTATTGTTCTTAAGAGGCCCAACACTTAGTTGAGAATTTCTTTATAAAATTTATGTTGAACTCTCAAAATGCTAATTGAATATCTTTCTTTATATATTATAACATACTTTTGACAACGAGAAAGAAAAAATCAAGCAATTAATTAGAAGATATTGACGTTGCTCATTAACCAAAAGATACTTTGCTTGAAATTTCAAAGAAAATGTCAATTTACGATAGATTAGTGAAAGCTCTTTTCAGAATGGCTAGAAACAAAGTATCTTAATTTGATCCTGAAAATATACAAAACCTTGCAGATGCTTAATTTTCTGATGATAAGAGGCGCTCAAGTACATCGTTCACAAATTTTGTATACATTAAGAACAAAAAATATCTCTACCAAAATGAAGGACCATTTGATGAATAGTTTAAAATGTTAATGTAGTTTTAAGTCCAATTCAACAAACTATAGTAAGATTATGGTATTCATAGTTTAATTTGAAATTTTGTGCTTTACCATTAAATTCTTTGAAATTAGAGATTTATTGATTGAAGATACGAGAATGAATGGAAACGGAATGTATTTTTTGAAGCGTCAGAATGATATGCTTTCTCATTAGTAAAAGAATAGACGGCAAAGTTAACTGGAAGACTACTATCGAAATAAATATCAAGATCTTCCTGAAGAGGTACTCTAGCTTAAAATCACAAAAAATGCTCAATCTGGGTTATGGCAGGAAGATTCCTTAACTGATTCAGTTTACCCTAATACTCAAAAAAAATAAAAACATGAAAGCACTTCTATTGCAAATGATACACTCTAAGAACTAGCTTAAAAGAATGAGAGTGTTTTTAAATACAGTTTAAGGAGGTAAAGCTTGAATGATTTCGTGAAAAGATTGATGAAGATGAGAATGAGTATTTAAATCACAGTGGTCATAATATCAAAATACCACAAGTTAATATGAAAATTTCTGGTAGTATCTAAAATGTCATTAATAATTTGAAGATTGATCCATCTTAAATATCCCATTCATAGTCTAGTATTACTCAAAATACTTGATTATGCAATATTTTATTATGTTATTTATATAAAGAAGTTCAATGATTAATAAGTAGCTTTTTTATTTATATATTTTTATATGGGAATCATAAATTAATTTAAGTTTTAATCTATAATAAATTAAAATAAATAAATTAAATATTTAAGATTTATTAATTCAATACTTAATAAGCAATAAAAATATAAATAATGTAGATAACAAATAAAACATAGAAGCTTTCAGAAAAATAGTAAAATTTAAGCACTAAAATCTTCAAAACAATTAAACTTAATTTAGCTCAGCAAATAATCATAGAATAATAAAAAATTAAAGTTAAAAATTCTTCACAAACAATTAAATTCCTAAACTTATTCAATTCTTTTCTTTCTTTATTAATTGGTAAGGAACTAGCAATTATTTTATTTAAATTAGCTTAAAGCTAAGTGATGCAGATGATAACTCTTATTGTATTATCAGAATTAAATAAATTAAATAAGTCAAATAGTATTTTTATTTTCTGGATCATTAATCTAAGTGTCTAAAATAAAAGCTTGTTTTGTCTTAAATAAATTTATCAAATTTATCCGTGATAATTTAAATATGAGTATGAAACATCTTTATTTCTGAGAAGAATACATTCGAAATTGGGAAATTATTTATAATTAAATTATTATTTCAATTTATTGGCAGTTAAAGTTTGCCAATTTTAACGATCTAGGCCTCATTCGATAGAGAATTCAAAATTAGCTGGACTTTTATATTTGCGGTACTATTTTATCGCATCGAGGGAGCGAGATAACTTCACTTTAATTAAAGACTTCTAAATTCAATAAATTAAACCCTCATATTAAACTCAAGTTATCTCGCTCCCTCGATGCGATAAAATATTACCGCAAATATAAAAGTCCAGCTAATTTTGAATTCTCTATCGAATGAGGCCTAGATCGTTAAAATTGGCAAACTTTAACTGCCAATAAATTGATATTATTATTTAATTATAAATAATTTCCCAATTTCGAATGTATTCCTACAATAATTTAAGGTTAAAAAATATTCAAACTAAATATTATGAAAGCTACTTTCTCTTAAATTTGTAAAATTTATTAGTATAATTATTTTTACCTTAGAAATATCTTTTGAATATATCAAAATTTAAAGCTTTATTATATGGTAGCTTTAACTATAATAAAATGATACCCCATCTTATTTTATTAATTCTAAGGTTTATAGTTCAATATAGAAGAATAAACTCAAATTGAATCAGCTTAATAAGCTTTACCTATCAATAAATTTAAAAACAATTAAGAAACTTTATATATATATATTGCCTTAAACCAACATTGATAATATTGTAGATTAAAACATACTTCGACGACGTTACTTTTAATACTATTGCAATTAAATAGGCTAGCCAAAGATTGATCCGATTTATCTAAAAACAGAGAACTATTTCAGACCTTAAAATTTGAGTTGTTCAGTAAACCCTTAAATTGTACTAAATTTAGCAAAATAATTTAAATTAGCTGTGAATAATAACATGAAGCATTTCTAGGAATACGAGGAAACTGATTTATTTTGGATACCCTATTTATTGATATAAGTGGATTTACCATTCAACACAGTAAATGATCATAAGTAATAATTAAGTGATAAATTTTTACAACTTATTTAAGTACTAGAGGAGAGACATTTTGAGAAATTTAGTAAACTAAAAATAAAGATTCATCCAGCTTTTGACTATTTAATGATACTTTTGTAAAATATAAGAGTTAAACGCTTAAATAAATTGGATAGCTTAGAACTTGAGAAATTAAAATTTATCGAAGATTGCACTTGGCTAGTATTTAAAGAGCAACTTATACATTAAAAGCAGTCATAGAAATATTCCTTGTACTACTAAAATTTCAGAACAAAAGTTAAGCAATATATGATGCCTCAAAGTCTAATGATTTCTGTGGAAGAATACCACAAAATCCTATTTACATGGCTTCACTAGAAAGTTCGATAAGCTATTAAAACACCACAAGCAATAATGAGATAAATGGAGAAAGTACATTAGAAAAAATGTAAGAATCTTTAGTTTCAGTTTAAAAGAGGAAGTTATCATAAAGTGAAATAAAACACACTGACTTAGATTCTACTAAGGACACACATATCGTGCTATAGAATCATTAATCATAGTAAATTTACAGAAATATTAACATTCAAGATTTTTCGATTAATAAGGAAAAGATAAATTCTCACAAGCATTTTGAAATTAAAGAGTAATATAAGAAATTAAGATTTACTCATAGAGAGTTATCGCTATAACAGTTCATTTTAAGCCATATTATTAATTAATATGTATTATATATTAAGGGGTCTTTTTTTTATTTTTATGTCAAGCTTAATTTATTAAAATGATAAATTACAGTAAGATTAAATTGATTTTCAAACGAGGCAAACACAAACTCCCCTACCTGAAACTATGAGATTTCTGTCACTTATTAAACTGGAAAATAATAAATTGCAAAGCATAAAATCAAACTTTCTTTAAAAAAGAAATTCTCTCAACAATCAGTAGTCTTTGATTTAATCGCCATAGAATATCTCCTAGAATCATTTTACTGATTCTAATTTTCAATCTAAAGGTCTATTAACCTCAAGATCTAACAATTAAGAAAAGTTTAAGTTTCCAGATTTATCAATAACTCCAGCCTCAAAATTAAACAGTAGAAGAGGGAGTCAAGAATCTTTATAAGGCATTTCTTTGTAAGATTCCTCTCACAATTATAAAAATTACTTCAACTCTTTACTATTTAAAGATAAACCTTTGCTTCGAAACCACATGTAAAAGGCTTCTGGATTTAATTATTATTAAAACTTGATAACTTCAAATCCATTATCAACAACAAGCATAACGCAGACACTTTCTCCTAAGTAATTGAAGAACTTAAAATCAGTTTTTACTTATGAAAAGAAACCAAAGCACGCGCAACACAATAATTAGTTGAGTTTATAAAATTTATTAAAAGACATTTAAAAGTCCTTAGAAGTAAAAGAAAATTGCATAGAATATACAGAGTCCAACTTTAATGAATGGATAAAGTAATGAAAAAATAAATAAAAATTATGCAAACTTAATTACATTCAATCAAATAAAATATATAATTTCATGATTTTAATTAAGGTTTAGATTATAAGAAAAAAGTTGGTACATTTTCCTGATAAATAAAAAAGACTTAAATTTAATCATTCTTTATATTTTTCAAATATTAAGACTAGTTAATTAGTTTAGTAGTTGTTGTTTTTAAAATTTGAAAATGTAAAACTAAATTAAATGCTTAAATAATATTAAGAAACTTAAAAATGAATTCAAGTAATAATGCCATTTTTAACGATTACAGTAATTTAAATTTGAACTAAGACAGCAAGAAGGATATGATTCGTGGCCCCTCTACTGCATTTTTACTAGATAAATCTTCGTCCTTTGACCCTCCCCGCACTTCAGGGTTCCCCTCATACAATCACTCCTCAATTGCACTGCCCAATTACAGTTATTAATAGTAGTAATAGTAAAGCTTATTAGTATCAGAGAGATATTAGAGAAGAAGCTAGGATAAAGTTTAGAATAATAATTGCAGTTATCTAAATGAGAGAAATGAATACTAGTAGAAGTATAATACTGCTATGAATCATTCCATGTAGTATTATAAAGTAAGAAAGTATGACCCAATATTTTATTTGTCAAATTATATCACTTTAGAGATACCTTTCAAATTAGGATAAAAGAATATACAGGCAAGACGATTACATCAATACAAGTAAGCCAAATTCCTTGGCGAATCTAAACCGGTTAAACAAAAGTTACCAATCCCTGAGAAATTAGCAAATTCTTCAAGATCAGCTTTCAAGAGACTAATCCTAAAAAACTTAATCAACCATTGAAAGCGATGTTAAGCAAGAAAATGAGAAGAAGAAAAAGCAGAAGAGATAACAGAGAGAATAAACTAGTTTGAATCAAAGTGATATTATTAAATAAGTTTTTATACAAAAGTATCTATTATAAAATTAGACTAATAATTTTATTATTAGGTGATATGAATCATGACTTGATGCGGCAATAAGAGGGACTGAGCAATTATTTTAGTTTACCAAATTAACAAAAATATCAAAATGAAGAGCCTAAAAGCTCTCATAGATATAAAAGAAATAAGTCGTAGCGAAATTATTATTTAAATCCCATTAAGGAATTTTTTGATAAGAATAATAGAATAAACAGTAAATTTTAGCTTAATAAATTTGGAAATATAGAAAATGAAACTAACCATTATGTTTTTATTTTAAAACAATTTGGTAAGATAACAAATTTCTTCTCTATTCATAATTAATTGAAGTTGCAATAAATTTTGATAATTTTTGTGATTTCCTATTCATTTTCAAATCTTTCTAGCAAAATTGGAATTTTATTTAATTTAATTTGCTTGATAATTTGCCAAGAAGCCATTAACATTTTACTAACAAAGATTAACAGCAAGAAAGTTCTTTCATTTCGAAGAATGACTTATCTTACTAAGTTCAATAATCAAAGAGAAATCATTAACATTCTTAAGAACCCTCTTATAGAGAAAACTACCCTAATGGAGCATAAAATAATTTCAATGGTCTTCCAAGCCAAATTACAGGAGGATCTTTCGATTTTAACAAGAGTTCTCAATTAAGCAGGCAGTAACAGCAATAGTTAAGACCAGAGAGAAGTTACAGATAAGTTTCAAATCGTTTTGATACTTAGAATAATTTGATACCAGAGAGTGATAGAGACAAGAGATATTTACTGGAAGCTAAGAGCCCAGAATTCAGAGTGAAGGAACTGCAAAGACTTGACTTAGGGAGTTACCATGTTAACAATTAAGAAAGGCTTGATTATTAAAATTAAAGGGATTATTCAAATACAACAGATGGTTAAGTAAGCAACCACTGAAAGAATATGCCCTCTTTTAATCCAAGTACACCTGGATAAATAAACGTTAACTATTTTTCTGGGTATAAACAGCAAATTTAAAAATAGTCAAGTTACAGCCCCAGTTACTTATCAAGAGAAAAGTGTCTAGGTAATGAATGGCGATGGAATATCGTTTTTGAATTTACTAGATCGTACTTCAACTCATGAAGATTATAAATCTTACAGCAATCTCAAACAATCGAATTAAAAGAAAGGTTTGACTTACTAAAGCAGTGCTGCTCAAAATGGATATTAAGATCAAGCTAGTTAGTCATTTAATATTTAGCAGCCTAATTTTTACACTTACCAATCATAATTTATAATAGGAAATTTATTAATTAAATTGATAATAAATTATAATAAAATGAAGTCTTAAGATGGTGTTGGTAAATATGGTGGTCATTCACTAAAATTAGTAAATTAGAGAAAACATATCTAAAATTTTTATATTTCAGCAATACTTACCAGCAGAAGTAGCGACATCAATTAACCGAAATCTCAAGTGACACTAGAAAAAGATGGTAACAAAAAGGTTGGTATGGCCAGATGGAGCAAAGTACGAAGATCAATATTAAAATGATAAAGCTGTTTCTGATTCCATTTTCTGTAATTGTCTATACTAATACTTTTTATTAAAATTCATTTTCATTTTAAATTATACATCTCCACTTATTTTTCATAAATAGTTGGCCCCTAATTTTACTCATTAACCGCAACAAAGAGAAGTGTAATATTCAAACCAATTAAATTCCTTAAATCATGCTACTCAAGCTGTTAATAAGCACAATAATATTAACACTATCTTATCTGGGTAAAACCACCTAGAGAGTGCGAAGGAATTTTCTGTTAACACTCCAAACAACAACTCCTCCCTCTCTTCATCCATTAATCCCAGTTCAATACATATTCTTAGCAACCTTAAACTTAATTTAATTAACATCAATAAGTAGCATAAACTTAGAACAATATCAGCTCTATAATGCATTAAACAGCTATCCCGCTTTCCCCTTCCCCTGATATTATGCTCTCTATAGATGAGACATCAAACGCTAACAGTAATTAGATTTTGAAGTTGGAGTTGTACTAGACCAAGAAATAGCTTATTGACGCTTAAAACTCCTATAATTTCATAAAGAAAGAGTATATTTATTTATTTTTAAGAAACTAAAAATTACAAATAATCCTCATTTATTTAAGCATTTAAATTAGTTATTATACAATTTAAAGAAAAACTAAGAATTGAGCTTGAAAAGAATCTTCTAGAAATATCGCTGAAATAAATGGATGATATACATTAAAATCATGCAAAAGATTAAAACAACCTACTCCAAAGAATCAAAGATTTGGAATCAAACCTTAAAGAGGAGCAACAATTAATTTAATAAATTTATTATTATTACTATTATTTGATATATATAATTGGGAATATATTAATAATTGTAAGCAAGTGAAGAACGATAAAATGGTGAGAGGGATAAAGAGTAGAAATCACTAATATAAAAATAAATTGATTAAGATTAATTCAGATTTGGAGTAGATTGATAAACGCAAACATAAAAATAAAGAGAAACTATATCACATTAATATAGTTCAATTTAGATAGAAAATAGTGTAGATATATTTATTTATTATCAGATATTCATGTAGATGAAAGCATCTGATTAAATTATTTCAAAAATATCTGAAAATGAGTTTTAAACACACCCTCAAAGAAATTTTCTTGCTTCAATTTATTAGATTGATTAAAATTTTTTGTAAATTGTTTGAAAAATAACTACTCTTAAATATTATAAATTATATAAATTTAAAGTTTTTTAAATTAATTAATTTCAATTAGTGAGAATGTGAATTGATGGAGCACTTAATAATATCCCACCTCCACCCAAAACGCGATTAAACTCTAAAAGTGAAAGCTTTCAAGAGACAGCATAACTTCGAGAAATTGAGAAAAGAAACTACGGACCTCATTCATAAATATTTCAATCAGATTAATGAGACTTATACTACACAGTAGGAATTGGTGTAGAAAGATTTAGAGATCGAGAAATAATAGAATTAGGAGTTGAGATTGAGGTTGCAAGATGATAATGTATAAAATAATAACTTGCAGGAGAAGTTGAGGACACTGTAGTAGCAGCTTAATCATGTCATTGAGAAGTTCTCAAGATAGAAAAGTTAAAGTTTATATATAAAATACATTAATAAATTTAATATCTAAAGATAGAAGGATCATATGATGAATTTAAATGAAAATGAAGTCAAGGTATTACAGTAAGAAAATGATATCTTAAAGAAAAGAGAACTGATTCATTTATAATTGAATAATAAAAGAAGAAGTTGTATCATAAATTATAACATGTTTAATGTTAAATTAATTATCAAAAAATAGAGAACGTTAACAAGAAGAAGAATTGAAGTATCTGCGTGACTAAGTTCGTAGACTGACTCAAGACAAATCCTAATTTAAATAAATAGTATATAATTTTTCATCCAATAAGAGAGGTAAAAGCCTTCAAAACACAACCTCAACTCAAAACACTCAACAATTAATCTTTAACAATCGTGAATTTATGCGAGTAGTAGAGGATAAAAACATCCTGGAGAGATAAGTTGATGAATACAAATCTACATTGTTTAACCAGAGTTAACTCATTAGGAGTTTATAGAACATTATATAGAAGTAATAATTAAAGAGTGGAGGGGAGAAATTGTAGAGAGAGTTTGATGAAACTATCAGAGATAGTATAAGGTAGACTATGTATATTACCACATATGATGAAAAAGAGGAGAGATAATCATTCGAACATATTGACTTTAGTCATAATCAGCAGTCACATGCTCATCATAATATTGCTAAATAGTTTAACTAACATGATTATTAATTATCTACACCATTAAGTTAATTGTTTGTAATAATCCTATTTAATCTAACAATAAACATTATTAGCAAAATAAATCAGTAAATTACTTATCTCAACAGCACCCTTTAAATCATGCAATTAAACAGAATAAGCACACCAATCACTTAAGTTTGAGCGGTATTGGTGCTAGACTCCTTTAAAACAGCAAAAATTACAATAATTAAAACCTACAATATGACAAAAATGAGAATATCTCACCCAATAACTTGAATTAAATCCATTACCCTCATTAAAAACAGACCAGTTTCCAACATTTCAATAGTAAAAGTGGCATGAACTCAATCAGACAAGTAAATCTAAAGTAATTCAATAACAAGCAATAGCAACAGTAAAATGTCTCATAAGATTAATTCAATTACAAGTCAAAGTACGCGAGAAACAAAGCCATGGATAATAGCAGCCACATAGTCTCCTCATCTATTGAAGACGCGCATAACTCCACTGCAGGCGTTTTAAACTCATAAAAATCCAGGAAATCCCTCAGCAAATAATAGTATCAAAGAGACTAATCTCATAACAAATCCACGATTGATAATGACTAGGATACAATCAACCAAGAAATGAGGAGGATATACCAATGAAAGAAGCGATAGTTATGGTCAAATGAGTGGAGGGGATAATCAAAATCACAGTAATAGCTACTATATGAGAGAGGTCAATGAAGTCAGGTGTGATAGTAATCATATAAGAAATTAACAAGATTTAAGATGAAATTCAAGATATACAAAAAAGTTTGGAATTGTGAAAAACAGAGAAATTAATTATTAAGATTATATAATCAGATATAAGTTTACAAATTGTGAATTAGCTTATTAATAGCATTTACTCTATTAAATTTAAATATTTAGTTTAAAAATTGCTATGAATGATGAATATTTAATCAAGAGATATGATGAAGAAACATAATCAATTTCGTCCTTAAACTCTCAGCCCTTCACACAAGCTCTCAAACTTAAAATTGTAGGTATTTAACTACTTTATGTTATTGTTCCCATCTTTGTCAATACGTTTATTTCCAATGCTCTATGAATGATAAATTATTCGCCTGAATATATGACTGTAATTCAAGCACATTGATTAAAACACCATAAGGTAGTTATGAACTGCAGAGTGAACCATCTTTTTAAATAATTTAATGCAAATTAGTACATCCAGAAATCTTTCAGATTAAAATTAACTCAGATAGATACCTATTACTTCCAAATTTAGATGTTTGCATTCCTCAAGGTCAAGAGACTTTTGATGAGAAATTTTATTAGTCAAATTATATAACTTTCTTTGATTTATACAGATTAGAGAATATCTTGTTTATGAGGTACCAACAGTTACATAAGATTTAAGTTAGCTTAAAGTTCATAACTTAAACAGAGATAATACAGAAATGCACGATTTAAGAGATTTTATAATAAGCAAACCCTACGAACTGCCCTAACAAAGCTTAATGCTCTCCCTCTTAGAATATTAAAATATGAAAAATATCATAGAGAAACGCTTATCATTGCCAGAAAGCAATCTAAATCCCTAGATGGAGCTAATAAAGTATAAACTTGTCAATTAGGATTTATAACAAGAACCATAAAATGTAAACACGTATAGTGATAATTTATCAAGAAGTGATAGTATGAAAGCTAATTCTAATATAAACGGCTTGAGAGACTGCAGGCAAGAAAATGAATCTTCTGTGGTTAATTAATAATTAGCTTATAATATTAAAAGAATTCTAGCAAAGAAGGATTTAAGCACTAGTGAAGATTCGGATGATTCTTATTTCCACAGTAACAATAACCAATTATTGAAATCGTACAATCAAAAGAGAAATTAAAGTTACAGAAGTTATATGAAGTGCTTAACTTAATCAATTAAAAATAAGAGTTAGCCAATAAATTGAACAATTTGCAACTTGCTTAGAATGATAAAGAACCTTTTAAGGTAATCAGATCCAATAGAGAAATGAGAAACCTATCTATGTCATTGAATAAATTCATTTAAGAAATCTAGCTAGTTGGCAAGCCAAACCCATCACAGGTCTTTAATCTCCTAGAGTCAAACAAAAAGAATCAATACTAAAATGTTAAAAAGAAAATTCTTAAACGCACCAATTACGAAAGTTCAAAAATGATCTTTAAAAACTCAAAAATGGAGTGACTATTTCAAACCAGAACCAACAAGAGTTATACTTGAAAAACGAAAGTAACAAATTAAGAAAACTCTTGAATGGGCAAATAAAAATATATCTATAAATATGAGAAGCAGCTAAATCATAGATGATTCAGTAATGGAAGAAGTAAATCATATAAAAAATATTGGTAGGAAACTCAAAAGATAACAACATTCACCACTATATGCTGCAGCAGACAATAACTTAGTTATCAATACGATGAGTGAAGGCTTGGATTGCAGCAATTATTTACATTTATTATTAAATTATAATCTCAGTGAGAGGAACATAAGAGCGAAATGCCAAACTTCTCGACCTACACAAAGAACTTCATTTCAACCCTCTTAGAGGGTCCAGACTCAAAGACATTGTAGACATCATCATTTCCGAGTCTATGAACAATGATTGGGGACACCTAACAATCCAGAAAGTTATCTACATAGCCAAAAAAGTCGCTTAGATAAACCCAGCCCTGATCTTCAAACTAAGAAATGAAGCCAAAATCAGAGCCCATAACCAAAACAACCACTACGTTGCAAACTGGCTTGAGCTTCTAGCTCAATCACTCTACTTAGTCCAAGTCAACAACAAATGGATTCCCAAGGCTTAACAGCCATCTACTGATTTTGGAAACCTGGACGCTCAGTCTCCAGAGTTTATTCCCGAACCTTCCTCATCTAAGCCTTCCTTGCTAGTAAACACCAAATTGGATCTCCATCCACTTACTAGCGCCCTCTCACAATTTCAAAACAGGTACACTCAACAAGAGTTTGATACCCATAAAAAATAGTTCCTACAGGAAGAGCAGGAATACCTAGCTTCCCAATGTGCCATACTCAAAGTGCCATTAGACAAGTCTAGTTCTCTAGACTATGATTCCGAAGACGACATCTCCTTCTATGAAGGAGGTGAATAATCTTTGACGTCCTCTAATATGTCATTCAATAACTTACCTACTAAATAGGAACTTTTAACAACCACTATTAAGGAATCACCCTTTAATAAGATTTCCTACTAGGAAAAATTTAATCAGATTTAATAAGATTCCTAATTAATAAAATAATCATTATTAAATATGATTAACTAAAGAGAACTCCTATGAGAGACAAAGACTCAGTAGACATCAAAGATAAACCAGAGTTCTACCTTACCGCCTCAGACAAAGCTTACAACTCCCTCTTCAAAGAGGCCAAAGACGGAACTAAAATCTCAACCAAAACTCTTTTCCATGCTTTAGAACTCAAAGAGCAAATCGTCTCTCTAAGAATCCAATTAGCAACTCAAGGCCTCTCTAATCTCATTGCCTACTACTTCGAACAAATTGAAGACATCCTAGATAGAGACACTAAAGCTCAACACACTATAGCTAACAACTCATAAATTCCAAAGGAAATTAGAACATTCCTCAAAACGATTGATAAGCTCAGAGCTTATGATCAAAATGTCATAATGTACTGTGACACAGACCAAGACTTCGTGCTGAACACAAACACTCTTAGATTTAAAACCTCTTGGAATTTCTCCAAGAATCTCTCAAATAATCTCATATTCTTCATGAAAGAAAATTTTAAATCTTATATTTCCATCAGTCTTATTAAATTCTCAGCCAAAATCTTATAAGTTTGATCACCCATTAAATACAAATATATTAATGACGACTAAGTCACCATCTTAAGACAAGACCGAAGAAGACAAAATTAGAACTAAGGTTCTAACAGGGGTAGAAAAATGAAAAACAAACAAAGACAACAAAGAAGACCCAAGAGAAACAACTACAGAAAGAGAAGAAACAACCAAAGGAACTGAGTTCCTTCATAATTGATATGCTCAGGGGGTCTTTGAACCCTCGATGCGAGTTAATTATTATTATTATTATTATTATTATTATTATTATTATTATTATTATTATTATTTACATTCATAATTATCAAACAATTAAATTAATAGCCAATAAGGACATGTACCACTAGAATTTATTCAAAATTCTCATTTCTAGCCGTTTTTTATTAGTACTAATAACCACTTACTCCAGAGAGGATTAACATAAAACTAACTTAGTTTTATTAATAGCATGAAAAATAGAAATTGGCAAGACCTATTTAACTCAACTTAAACATTCAAATTTTTCGATAGTCTTATGACTTTATCTATATAGTTCAAAAATCATTGATTTACATATTTTAACTTAAGTTAAATTTCTCAATCTTAAAACCTTCGTAAAAGTGATGACTTCAGCTTTATGCACAAGACTGTAAGAGTAAATGTGGTAGAAAGTGAAATTTAAGAATATCATCTGGAGGAAGACGAGAAGTTTGCAAAATAATAGAGAAGTCGCAAATATCTTTGAAATTTATTAAATTCAATTAGAAAGAGGTATAATTGCTTGACTTTCAATCAAATTAAATTAAGATTTTTATAGCATCTAATTAAATTGTAATAAATTTATCGATCCACTCTCAAATTAAGATAATCGAGTTGATTCTGATATTTAAGGAGAAATATTATTAAATATTCAAGAGAAGAGCGTCTTTATTTTATATAATAATTAATAATTTGAAAATGAATTATAACTGTATGCTGTTTTCAGATTCATAACCCCAAAACCCCTTAGTTAGGTTTATAAGTACTTTGATTTGTAGGGTATAGTTGGGGTCTTATTGGGGTTAGTAGAGAAAACGCAGGTTTTATGTTAATTTAATTTATATTAAATGAATATTTGGTTATTTAATTCAAACGAATTTTATTTGCTGGTCTTTTTTATACCTTTGGAATCTTGCTCTCTTAAGTGGCACAAGTATGTCATCCAATGTTTACCTTGGATAGGGGGGAGCACTGATTATTATCATCTCTACTATCTTTTTTATTTACATGCATACAATTTCTTACTTGATATGGTTCTATGCTTAACTGATTGATTATTTTTCAAACTTTGTAGCAAAGTAAGCCATGCTTTCCATATCACTCTCTAATATAATAGCTACAATTGCTCATACGTCCCACTAAACAGAGCCATTAGTCCATATCTCTCTGATTGGGAAGTATCCAGGTGTCCCAAGAACCATTGCTAAGGTTGCTATCTCTTATCTTAATGCTCTATTGAAATCTATAACAACTACTTCTAAAGGGCAGAGGTTTATCATAACATTTTCTGGCTTCAAATCTCTATGAACATATCCAAGTTCATGCAACTCCTTGACATCCTATACCATATCTGATAGTAAATCATTCAAATCATTTGGGTATCTGTTATGATTCAGATAATCTCTCAGAGTTATTTCATATTTCTTAAGCCTTAATGCGATATAACCATAGCTTAAAATGACACCATTTAGCTTAAGCAAGTTCTTGCAATCTCTTCTCTAAGCCTCTCTAAGAATAATGTATTCGTTAGCAAACTCATTTTGGTACTGCTCATTCTTAAGTAGATAGCTGTAAGGATACACCTTGTATGCACAATCATCAATTACAATGAGTTTTTGTTTTGCAGGAACGCTTATTTGCAAATAGTTATCAATACAACTGCTAATATCAATTGCATTTAATGCAGGTATGTTCAGAGCTTTGGCTTAGAAGCATGCTAATATAGTGTTGCCTACCGGTTGATTCATCAATTTATGCAGCTTCTATCTCTTGAGTCTCTCCTGTTAATCTCTTTATGACTCAGTAGTATTTGACTTTTTCTTAGCAGGTATTGCTTTTAAGTTTCTTTTATCTTGAATCAAGAACTCGCTTAAGTAATTATGATATATTTTTTTGGAAAATAGAGAATTATAACAATTTAATTAACAATAATAACAATAGTAATAATATGAATAGAAAATATAAATCTTAAAAATCAGTTTCATCTCCTCCAATACCTAGTTTTACAATTTGTTCTTATCATCTTGTTGCTTCCTTTGACTCTTCGTTGCAGCCTCTTGTGAAGTCTTTGCCTTCAGGCACCACCACTCTTAGCAGGTACAACCTATAAAAAAAATAATTTCAGATATGTTTTTTGTAACTTATATATTTTGTGAGTGACACTGCACATTCTGATTAGACATTTTTATTATTTCTAATATTGTTAATCAAATTGTTATAATTCTCTATTTTCCAAAAAATATATCATAAATGCTTTTGCATATGTTTCTTCAGTTTTGCTTAATGGGTATAGGACTTCATACAAGTTGTGCATTAATACCTGCCATCGAATTTATCATGCTTTAAATAGATCTTAGCTCTACCAGAGTGTATTTCTTTGATGTGCCTCTTCAAGCTAGAATTAGCTGAGAAGGACTTTTATCAGTCTTCACATTAAAATTTTTATATTTTTTCAATATGTTGCTGTTCTTTATCTTCCTCAACCAATTCAACTTATGTTTAAACTCCTATCTCTACACTCTACTTCTTGTTTTATACTTAAATTTTAAAGACCTCAGCTTCAAACTCTAGAGCTATTCCTCAACCTCCTTTTCAATATAAATTACTACTGGTATCTTGGAGGAGCCAAAGTTGAGCATTTATTAAAATGTTCCAAGAGAAGCTGCCTTACGATTTAAGTTCCGCCATGTTTAAATTCAAATTTAAATTTCTATTATTAAGGTCTAATAACCTTTCTTGTTATAGTAACTCTTTATAGGAGTTGATACGATAAGAATTATGGTTGAATTTAAGGTGTTAGAGATAATATTTATGCTTAATTTATAAATATAATTTTTCTAATTTCATACTTAATAATTTTGATTTTGGTACCAACCAAGTATAAAATCGGGTTGGTACTTGTGCCAATAAGGTTTTGAACCATTTTGGAACTTTTCCATTAAAACCTCATTAGCTTAAAATTAGGTACTAATTAAGTTTTGGTACTATTAAATTGGTACCAATTAAATTTAAACAAATTTAGTACTAATTTAATGGAACTAAATAGATAAAAATGGAGGTCCATCTCTGAAGTTTGTTACAGCTTCTGCCAGCTTTCTCGTATCCTTGCCAGGTTGACCTCCTTATAAGATGCCCATATCTAATACTAAGATTTTAAACAGTAGGATCCAGAACTCTATATATTAAAATTTGAAATTCAATAACAAGAGAAGGAACAAGGATGGCATCTATTAGTACAGCAATGAAGAGGGTTGAAGCTTATGAAATCATCTCGAGATTTAGAAGCAAGGAGGATCTCTATCGATACCTCACTCAACATGGTAAGCATGCAAAATATACTTAATCATATACTATAGTGGGATTATTCCTACCAACGATGGAAGGAACTAAAATTTCATTATTAAAAGCTATATTCTGTGATGAGAAGAAAGCCTTCAAAAACAATGAAATAAGATTGATAGAAATACCAAACTACCCAGAGATTTCAGTCACTAATCTCTACGAGGATGCGATGAAAGATGAAGAGTTGGTAGTTTATCTTCCTACCAAGAAACAACTCTCTAACAAACTTCCAGAAAGGAGCTTCTTCTTTGGTGTTCTTGGCACTTTAAGAGAGAGTTATCTCAGAGATATCATTGAAGAAGCTCACAAGAAACGCTACTCTATTTCTCCAGAAGATTAAAAGAAGCAAGGCATACTTATAAGCGAAGCTTGGCTTGAAGAGCTAAAGAAGCATCCTTACCTCTCTAGTAAGCTTTGATTGATAACTTTGTAGGGAAACCTGGAACTGGTATATTCCTAATGAAAGAGAATGCTAAGGTTCACAGAGAGAGAGAAAGTCATAGACTATTCATTAAGTGAGCAAGAGACCTTATAAAGATGTTTAAAAGCCAGATGAAATGAACATAGATTCAGGAGCAGGTACTAAGAGAAGAAATATCGGTCCAAGCAAGCCATAAGAGGAAGAAAAATAAGAGAAGCCAAACCCCTTTATGAGCTAATTTAATATGTGAATATATTCATTCGTTTAAATCTAAAACTTATTTATAAACATTCATTCTTCCCTCTCTCGCACAAATTGTTGTCTTATCTACGCTAACTCTCTTACAGCTGCTTTGAACTAAATCAACTGTATCGATAGGCAAGTCATGTATAAGATGATACAGCAGCAGCTTCTTGTAGTGAATCTTTATTTAACTCCAGTAGAATTCTATTCCATTAAATTAAGGGCTATAAGGAACGTTGTAGACAGGAGTTATGTTTAACTCTTCATAAGCTTTCTTAGACTCCTTAGTCTTATGAACTGAGAGGTTATCAACAAACAGGATGATCTCTTGGTTACTATACTTCTCTCTGAGTTTATGTAGGAACTCTATATACTACTCTCGCTTAATAGAGCGAGGGTGAATAACATAACTCTCTAAGCCTGAATCTTCACTTATTCCAGCTAAAATTGCATGGGTGACTACCTTCACTTTTTAATCATAGACTTCTATATTATCATACTTCTTATACAAAGACTTATTAATAAAGGTGTTGAAGGTGAATACAGCTTCATCAGCGTGTATGAACTTGATGTTATTGTCAATTGTCCTCTGCATTTAATCATATTTTAAGTTTAAATTATTACTATAAAATGGCACTGTAAAATCAATCAATCTCTTCACTCTGTTAACAGTCTTGAAAGTAATTCCATTTCTTCTATAAATATTAGCAATAGTCTAAGGAGCGATACGCATGTCAGGAAACTTGCGATGAAACATGACAGCTAGTTAGTCAAGAGGAAAGTGAGCCCAATACTTTAAAGTCTTAGAATCACAGATGTAGTCAATATGGGTCTGAGTGAACTTTTATTTTCTAACTGGATGTTTTCAAGAATCTGAATTAAAATGCTAAACAGCTAACATGCAATGATACCTAATAGTTGAGGCACTCTTGCGTAATAACTTTCTATGGCTGTATAATTCAGCACTGGTTTGACTTAGTCTATATTTATACTTGTACCATTCCTAAGCTTAAGCAGTAAATCTAAATATTACTCATCATAAATAGACCCTAAATTTCGCTAATTTTAATTCCTCATTTTGCAATTTGACCTAATTTTTCTACTAACCCCTATAAGACCCCAACTATAGCCTACAAATCAAAGCACTTATAAACCTCACTAAGGGGTTTTGGGGTTTTGATTCCAGAAATATTTTAAACGAAGTTATACATGCTTTGATTGCTTGAATTTAGGCTATGATGAATAAGAAGCTGTTAATAAGAAATTTAGCAAGAAAAAGAGTAGCATTTAAACTCATAAATATATTAGAATTAAATTTATATAGTTTTGACTTGTTATTCTCGGGATAATTATTATAATAATATTAAGATTATAATAAATGTAGAAATATATAATTTAAAAAGATAAAATTTAAAATGTTTAACGCTAAAAAGCAGCATGCAATTAATATTCGGTGAAAAGAAAATTAAAAAATAATAATGATGATGTTATTATTAATCTTTTAATAATAGAAGATTTAGTAGTTTTAATTACAGATTATATTTTAAATATTTATAATAAAAATAAATCATAAATTTATATATTCCTTAAGTTATCTACCTGTTAAATTAAGTTAATTTTGTTTGTAAAAAAGTTTTATAAATTTCCCAAAAACAAATTTATTAATTTTTTAAAGGGATATGAGGTTTTTATTATTGTTAAATTAACATTAATTTAAGAATATAGAAATAAGAACTTATTTGATTTGAAACTTTTAATTATAGTATTTTATTAATAATTAATTAGCTAATATTCAAATTATAGCTTATAATTTTGCATAATTTTTTTAAAAATAATTTATAAATATACTAAGATTATAAATATACTTTTCTTTAATTTTTTAAAAATAAAATTAATTTGAATAATAAACCTTTTACAATTGCGAAAAATTTGTTAATAAAAGATGAAGAAAAGCCATACGAAGAAAATAAATTTAATTAAGATCTTAAAATAAAAATAATAGTTTATTAGATGGTATTTAGATTTAATGGGAATAGCTTGAATCCTTTTTTAATAATTGTGGGTGATAAATTAAAAGTTATTAATTTAATATTTTATAATATAATTATATCATAAATAAAATTTAAATAATAAAATATCACCATAAGAATAATGTTTAAAAAGAATTTACAGATTCAAAATATAATGTACAAACTTTGATAAATTAAATTCAAAATGACGTTAAGACTTAAGTTGAAATTTATGTTTCAAACTATTTAAATGATATTATTGAATCAATCAATTAAGATTTAAAAATAATGCAAGGGTATATAATTTATTAATTTAAGAAATTTTCTGATATTTTAATTAAGGCATATTGTAAGAAAAATTGAAACTAAATTATTGCCCTTTAAATTATCGACTTTAAAATTTAAGAATCTTGAAATCGCAAAATTAAAATTTCTGAATGAATTTAAAGATTTCTTATCCCCAACCAAATACTCTTAATGCTTCAATAATGATATGAAAATTTTAAACGTTGAAAATAAAGAGTAAGTATTTAATGAAGGCTGTAGGTTAAGGGAGAGTTTCAATTAATTAACACTTTTTTAGCTTTAATGATTTTAATATAATTTATTAATTTTTTAATTAGATTAAAATCTTTTAATTCAAATTCAAAATAGTCTTGCTTGATTGGTTAAATATATATAAATTTTTTAATTCTTGATTTAAGTTTTTTAATCAATAAATGAGATGAAAGAAATTTTGAATATATTGAATTTAATTATTAATTGTTTTAATTTACATTCTTATTCTTAAATTACTATTAAATTATATTAAAACAAATATTTTCAATTATAATAATTTTATTATAATTTTATTCTTTTTTTGTTTTATTTTATATAAATATATATTCTAAATAAGAAAAGAATAAAGATTTATCACTCAATTAAATTTTTTAATTAAAACTAAAACATACAATATTTAGAATCATTTTTAAGGTGACTTTTTATTTATTCTGATTTAAAACAATTAGTTACAGATATCTTGATAAAATTATATTTTTTGTTCTATAATTTTTTTCTTCTGAAATTCTAATTATTACAATATTAGATTTAAATATTAATTTTTAATTATAAATCGAAATATTACTATTCAAATATGGCAAACGTAACATGGAATTTTTACACTTTTAGACGTTAGCTTTTCAACTCATACTCAATGACTAAAAACAATAACCAGTATCAATACGTGCAATACAACATTTACTAACACCTCTTTCAACATCAATAACAGTAATAAAACTAACCTCTAAACCCTTTGAGTAAGGAAAATCGACTTAATACATCAGAAAAATTCTAACTGACACGAAGTTTGTGTAGCTGTAGTTCAAAGTAGAAGTAGAAATTACCTAAAGTTTGTGTTTTATCAATATTACAGAATTTTATGATTCTGTAATATCCTCAGTTTGTTATAATTAAATTTAAATTGTCCAAAGTTTCATAAAATTATAAAAATTAAGCATAAAATTAGAGAGAATTTCGTTTAAAGTTTAATTAAAAGATTGAACACATACCAATATTTCAATATTTAGAGTTTATTTTATCCCATTTTACACAGGAAAGCTCATAATATGCCTTACTGGCTGTTCCAATTATAGTTTCCCAATACTTTGCAGGAACTCTTTCCTCTGAAATTTCATGAATATTTGACGTAATAATATCTGCGAGTTCATTCAAGTCTTAGACATCTTAAGCTGCGTAGTTGAGGAAATCTTCAGGTAAAGGTCTGTCGTAAAATAGTTTTTAAGATTTTCTAGGATTCTTAAATATAGATTTAAATTGGGCTTTTAATGTATTTACTCCACGTCTTGTTTTAAACTATTCCAAAACTACATTCAAGCTTGCTGCTTTAACGCCAAGAGCTTAGAAGTGCTTTTTAGTTTCTTTCAATTACTTAAGCTATAATAATTCTTAGATATAATTGCAAAAATAAGAATCTTATAGGTATAGATCAAATGCCCTGCTTGAATATCAAAAATATTTCTGACTCCTGTGTCTAAAACTAAATCAAAACTCCTTAGTGAGGTTTATAAGTGCTTTAATTTGTAGGGAATAGTTGGGGTCTTATTGAGGTAAGTAGAGAAATTAGGACAAATTGCAAAATGATAAATAGAATTTAGCAAAATTTAGGGTATATTTATGATGAGTAATATTTAGATTTACTGCTTAAGCTTAGGTATGGTACGTGTATAAATATAGAGTAAGCCAAACCTGTACTAAATTATGCAGGCATAGCAAGACTCCTACGCAAGAGTGCCTCAACTATTAGGTATCATTGCTTGTTAGCTGTTCTAAGACATTAAAGTATTGGGCTCACTTTCCTCTTGACTAACGAGCTGTCATGTTTCATAGCAAGTTTCCTGACATGCGTATCTCTCCTTAGACTATTGCCAACATTTATAGAAGAAATAGTATTACTTTCAAGACTGTCAACAGAGTGAAGAGAGTAATTGATTTTACAGTGCCATTTTATAGTAATAATTTAAAATTTATCTATGATTAAATGCAGAGTGCTATTACTAATAACATGAAGTTCATACACGCTGATGAAGCAGTGTTTACATTCAACACCTTTATTAATAAGTCCTTGTATAAAAAGTACGATAATATAGAAGTATATGACTAAAAAGTAAAGGTTTTCACTCACGCAATTTTAGCTGGTATTAGTGAAGATTAAGGTCCAGAAGCTTATGTCATTCATCCTCGCTCTATTAAGCGAGAGCAGTATATTGAGTTCTTGCATAAGCTCAGAGAGATGTATAGCAACTAAGAAATCATCTTTTTTGTTGATAACTTATCAGTTCATAAGACTAAGGAATCTAAGAAACCTTATGAGAAGTTAAACATAACTCCTGTATACAGCGTTCCTTATAGCCCATAATTAAATGGAATTGAATTTTACTGGAGTTAAATCAAGACATTCTACAAAAAGCTACTGCTGTATCATCCTATGCATGATTTACCAATCGATTCAGTAGACTTAATACAAAGTAGTTGCAAGAGAGTGAAAAAAGATAAGACTACGATATGTGCAAGGAAAGGAAGAATGAATATTTATTAATAAGTTTTAGACTTAAATGAATGAAATAGTTCACATATTAAATGGACCCTTAAAAGGATTAGGCTTGTCTTTCTTTTCTTCTTCTTAAGGCTTGATAGGTCCTAAGTTTCTTCACTTACTGCCATCTCCTGCATCTATGTTCATATTTTCTGGCTTTTAAACATCTTTAAAAAGTCTCTTGCTAACTTAATGAACTGTCTGCTGTTTTCTATCTCTATGAACCTTAGCATGCTCTTTCATAATATATACCAGTGCCGGATTTTCCTACAAAGTTATATGTCAAAGCTTCATTGAAAGATGAGGATGCTTCTTAAGTTCCTCTTGCCAAGCTAAGCTTATTAGAATGGCTTGCTTCTTCTAGTCTTCAGGAGAGATAGAATATCGTTTCTTATTAGCTTCTTCAATTATTTCTCTGAGATACTCCTCTTTTATTGTACCAAGAACACCAAAGAAGAAGTTCCTCTCTGGTAGTTTATTAGAGAGTTGTTTCTTGGTAGGAAGGTAAACTACCACTTCCTCATCTTACATGGCATCCTCATAAAGATTAGTGACTGAAATCTCAGGGTAGTTGGGAATTTCGATTAGTTTAATCTCTTTATTTTTAAAAGCTTTCTTCTCCTCACAAAGTATTGCTTTCAAGAATGAAATTTTGGTACCTTCCATCGTTGGAAGGAATAAACCAACTGTATAATATGTTAAAAGTCATCATGTTATCTTACCATGTAAAGTAAGGTATCGATATAGATCTTCCTTACTTCTGAATCTTGAGATCATTTCTTGAGCCTCGACTCTTTTCATTTGATCATTGAGTGATTCCATCTTTGTTCCTCTTCCTATTAATGAATTTCAAATTATAACTTATAGACTTCTGGATCCTATTGTTTAAAATCTTACTATTAAATATGGGCATCTTATAGGAGGTCAACCCTGCAAAGATACGTGGAGAAAGTTTGCAGAAGCTGTAACAAACTGCAGAGATTGAGCTCCATTTTTATCAATTTAGTTCCATTAAATTAGTACTAAATTTGTTTAAATTTAATTAGTACTGGTACTAAATTCGTTTAATTTTAATTGGTACCAATTTAATAGTACTAAAACTTAATTAGTACCTAGATTTAAACTAATGAGGTTTTAATGGAAAAGTTCCATATTGGTTTAAAACCTAATTGGTACCAGTACCAACCTGAATTTATTCTAAGTTGGTACCAAAATAAAAAATGCTAAGCATTAATTTAGAAAATTTATAGTTTTAAACTTAGTATAAATATGATGTCTAACGCCTAAGAATCAACTATTGTTGTTGTAGTACCAACTTCTATACAAAGTTACTATAACTAGAGAGGTTATTAGAGCTTTATAATAGAAATTTAAATTTGAATTTAAACATGGTGGCTAACTTAAATCGTAAAGCAATCTCTCTTGGAACTGGATAATCATAGCTAAACTTTGGCTCAACTAAAAAGCCTGAAATTATTTATGTTGAGAAGGAGGTATAGTTAAGAGCTCTTGAATTTGAAGCTGAGCTTTTTATCATAGAAGTATTAAACCAGAAGGAGAGTGAAGAGATAGGAGGTTAAACTTAAATTGATTATGTTGAGTAGCTAAAAGATGTTGAGGAGCTAAAAGAACAGCAACCAATCGAAAAGATAAAAACATTTTAATGTGAAGACTGCTAGAATATTTTCTCAACCGAACAAAGCTTGAAGAGACACCTTAAAGAGGTACACTCTGGCTAAGCCAAGATATATTTCAAGCATGAAAAAGTGGATGGAAAGTACTAATGCACAACTTGTACAACTTGTATGAAGTCTTATACTCACTCTGCAAAAGTTAAGAAGCACATGCAAAAGCATCACCTCAGTGAGTTCTTGATTTAAGATAAAGAGACATAAAAACTTTTGCCACCTAAAATAAAATCAAATACTCTCGAGTCTTAAAGAGAGTTACAGGAAAAGCTCAGAACAATACGAGCCTGTTACTGATTAAAACTTTGTATTATAAATTAAAATGAATCATATCAAAAAAATATTTGTTTTTAAAATGACTATTAAAATATCAATTAAAGATTCATTTGGAGGTTCTCTTTAAAATAATAAGATGTTAGATAAATTTCTCATTATTATAAAATAAAAAGAAAATTAATATAAAAAAATAGTATCTTTGACAGATAATTATTTATTTTCAATAAAAACTCGTCGAGTATTAAATTCACTAATTATGAATTAGTATTGTTATGGAAACCTTTAGCATATAAAAACATTGAGTGTCCCTTTTTTGGAGACATGATTTTCTTTTGAATTATAGTCAATTCGAATGGCAAAGTATAGTTAAATAAAACTACATAAATATAAACTTGATAAATCTCGAATAAATATAAATTCATTACTAATTGAAGTCACTTGTCAATCAACATAGTAATTAGTTATTAAAATATTTAATATTTAAATGTAATTCTACTTTGTCTGAAATGCTAAGAGCTAACTTGTAATATTATTCTATATGCTCACTGAAACTGATATGCTTTAAGTCTAGTATTTTGGTGAATAGTGCTCGTGCAGTCCACCAGTTTATGTTTTCAAATTATTAGAAAGGGTAAATGTGCTTTAATCATAAATATGTAAGATTAATGAAGATTACTACCACCTTTCAATACTTCTACAGTAATATGTAATATCAAAAACATATTTTAAAGATTTGTTTAATGTTTTATAATGGATACTTTATTATAAGATGTGGTTAAAACTATATTTTAAGAAAGTAATTTTCCCTATTTTTAAGATTATAGCATTATTTAGATTTTTAAGCAGAAAAAGCGAAAAAAAATTAAATACTTTAATTGCCTGTAAAAATGGGGAATACTTGCTATTTAAAATAATTAGGTTGGTGTTATATTATTGACTCATAAAAATAATTTAACTGTACTTAATTTTTCAGGAAGGAATAAAATTGAACAAGGAATAAAAATTATTATTCAATTTAATCTCATTATATATTAAATTTTACTCTAGAATGATCTAACAAATTCACTATTTGCTATAAGTTTTCACTGTTTTTTAATAAAAAACCAATATTCTTTGAATCTATATTATATACAATTTTAATCAAAATCATAGACTCTAAATACATGTTGTAAATAAATAATTTAAATATCTAAAAGAAATTATTAAATTTTAATATCCAGTCTGTTAAACTCCTAACTTTATAGTAGAAGACCCTCTGTGAGTAATTTAGCTATAGTATGTTATTAGTTGTGGGGTTATCTAAATCGCAGAAGTAGGTTTATAATCGGTTTTTAGATTTAAATAAAGACTTAGAGATTTTTTCTTAATGAATTAATTCAATGAGATCAAAGTAAATGAGATCTTATCAGTATTGATTAAATTCATGTGCAATTCCTACATCTTTTTTCATTGTACTTGTGTGCAGGTGATATCATAGCTCTCTTTTCTCAATTTATTTTCTAAGATTAGACAGGAATTCATTTACAATATTTAGAAAATGGAAATATTTAATAATTTTGAAAAATTATTGATAATTCTCCAGAATTATGAATTGACACATGTATTAATATATTCTATGAAATTTAATAATATTTAGTATTTATCTATAAACTGAAGAATTTATTGATTTGTTTTGTGAAACAAGCATTATTCATATTGGAATCTACAATCATCAATTATATGGATTGCATATTAAAAGTTATTAATTGTGTATTTATATTAACTTTAAAGTACATAAAATAAATTTAGGTAGTACTCTATTTTGTAAAACTGAGGTTTTATCAGAATCTTGAGTCGAGCTCTTAAACAATAAGTTACCTTAAGAAAGGTTAAACTATATAATCCTTCTTGCTATTGGCTATTATTTAAGTACAGTAGTCACTCTAGCCTATAATGGTTAGTCTCTAACACAAAATGACTTATTACCTTTTGGATAAGTTAGTTTATATTTTAAAACAGGTTTAATGGTTATGAACAGATCACTGATTAGGTCAGCTACTACAACAACTACTAATCTGTTTCAGATAATTAAGCTTGTCCCTATAATATTAAGGTTGAGCTTATTTAAGAGCTTACTCATAAGTAGTAGTTAATAATTCAGATAAAATGGTTGTAGCTGTTCATAATTTCAAGATGAAACCACTTTACAATATCTGCATGTTTATACACTAAATGGAGTATTAGAAGAAATGAATTGGATTTGCTGCTCATCACCATCTCTTCAATCAGCCAGCATAAATAATGGTACTTAATTATATACTTTCAATAGAAATTATAAACTATAATTACTTGTGCAATATAATTTGTTTGACTATAATTTAATATAAACTAATTTATATGATTTTAATATCTGCAAGTATAAATAACAATTGATAACATCACACAGTTTTATTATTTCCCTAGTAATTATTTAAATTTTTTTGTTTGCAGGAATAGAACTTTTACCCTAAGGGCTTTTGATCTTTTCTGAATTATTTGTGATAAATCTTTTCAGCTCTTTCCTAAAACGAGAATTAAGAATGTAAATTCTTTTTTTAAATGTGTACTTTTACCATAATTATTAATAAATTTTCCATATTAATTAATAATATTGTCCTAACTTTGCAAATGTTAAATTATCTTCATTCACTTTAAAGATTGATATAATGCAACAATTACAGTTAAGATATAATGGGTTTTAATCATAATTACGCCCTACATTCCTTAATGTATTATTAATAATCATGCAAATGGTCCATTTATCTCTGTAAAGTTTTTTAATTTTTGATCGTGCTTGATGAACAGATTTGGCCCCATTTGATATTATTCTGTTCAGCAACTGAACTACTCTTGCTCTATGTTAAATAAGTAGTCTGCTTAGCTGCTTTAGTAGTAGTTAATAACTTAAATATGGAAAGTATGACACGTCAATCTATATTCATCTTCAACCTTGGTTAAGTTATCATAATTTATCTATAATAAAATATAAGCGTGGACATATTTATATATTTTCAAGAGTGCAAGCTATCACAATGAAAATATCATGGTGGCCTTTATTTATACTGTTTTTGTCATTGGTGTCGTGGTTAATGGCATTTCTTGATGAGGAATTGATGATGCATGGATTGATCCATAGATCTATATGATTACACTTAAAAAGCTTTTAAAGTAAAGCTATTAACTAGAAATAAAGCTTTCCAGTTATAGATTGAATTTAATTATTATTTTTAGATTAAAAGATATAAGATTTTTTTTATTAATCACTTAAAACAATATGTTCATGAATTTAAAGATTTTTTTTTACCAAATTTCTGGTATGATCTCTCAAATTTCTCAAATAATTTTATTTTCATAGTAACTGTATTTAATAAAACAATAAATCATAATTTATAAAGCCTGAATATAATAAAACTTCAATGAAAATAGATTCCCTATTAAAAATAAATAAATATATAAACATTACTTTACTTAATTTCAGATCATTTAACAATCTATTGGTAGAAAATAAATATTATTATATTTATTAAACTAATTATCACTCATTAATCAATAATAAATTGGACTTCTTGATAACATTTAATCTTACCACTCCTTTCGATGTTATTTTCATAACCTAAAAACTCTTTTTGTCATTAAATTAACACTCTTTCCTCTGTTTATATTTGAGCGCTTTCATTGTCTTTTTCATATTTTTTATAAGTATAATTACATTTGATTTAATGTGTCTAATGAATTTCTTTATTCCCTCTTAATATTGAGGTCCATTCTTTTTTTAAAAAAACAGTAATATTTTCATTTTTTTGTAATGTGGTATATATTTTTGTTTGCTATTGGTTTTAACTGCTTCTTCTTTTTCAAATGTGCGAACAATAACGTTCTTCAGATCTGTTACTATAGCTTCAATTTGCACTATTATAATAATTAATTCAAGAATTTATTATTTTAGTTATAATATTTGAATAATCAAAGATCATTAATTAATTAATTAATTAATTAATTAATACTGAGTCAAAAATATTTATAACTTTTATATTTCAATATTTAATCTTTAATCGTCAAATTATCAATTATCTTGTTTACAATGGAGATATCATTTACAATTTCTAAAGAAAAAGTGTTCTCCAGATAAATTGCAAAGAATGCGATTAAAATTATAAATATAAGACAATATTTTCTAAATTCAACATGCTTCCTATATAAATTACATAAATGTTGGCTCATGCTGTTATTCTATGAGGAAATTCACATAAATAAAAAGTTTGGCTAACGAAGATGTTAAAAAAAGGATAAAATTGCAAATGGAATTTAAAGGAGAGGTTGGAGTGGCTACAAACATATCATTTAATATAGATCTTTCAAAATAAGAATAATTCTGATTATTTAACTCCTTTTCAGTATTTATAACATTCTTAAAATATATCATAAAACAGAATAGCTTTTTTCAGTGATATGATATAAACGAGAATCTTATTAAACTTTTCTATAAATTTTTTAAATATAGTTTTTATATCTAATTATTCTACTATTTTTTGGATTATTTAAATCCCTGACCTTCTTGATGTATCTGATCCTAATTCCAGTTATGCGTTTAATATTTTAAAGTATAAATTAAACTTAATATAATTATACAAGATTACTAATTTTTTTTGACTTTCTGCAAATAAAAATTTTGAAAAACAACTAGTTGCTTAAATTAAATATCTTGCTGTTTTGTTGATGTAATTTTAATTTATGTCACTTTGATCAAACTTAATCATACTCTCTTTTCTTAGTTAACCTATATAATTATAAATAATTCAATTCAAATCACGAGTATTAAATATAAGATTTAACCTGTTTTTATCCTCAGTAAAGTCAATTGTGACATATTCAATGAAACTACACTTTCTTCCATTCTTCTAATTTTTACTGTTAAGCCTTATATTTATCCTATGCACCTATATTCATGCTTTAATTAGATATGTAAGTAACATATTTTGTGCTTTATTCAGTATTTTATGAATCTTAAAATAATCAATTTTTTTTAATTTAATTAATAATAATGATAATAACAATAAGTTTCTTTATAAATCCCAAGAGTAAAATTTACTGCAATTTTTGTAAAATATTATAGCAAATCAAGAAAGTTAATTTATAAAATGATATAATAACAAAAAATGATAGGTTATTAAAGGACTGTAGACCGTCCCTAGTAATAATATTACAACACAAATTAGTCTATCAACTCCAATATTAGTCACTAAAACTAGCAAGTAAATAATAATGAGAAGACAAGCGCTGGGAGCAATATGAACTAATAATAGCAGTGGCAGCACAATCAAAATGTTCACAATAATGGCATAAACAGTAATTCCTAGAATACTAATTAGAACCAGAGTAGCAACTTTAATTAATCAATGAAATAACAATTTGCAACATATAATAGCAGTGGGTAGCCAACATACATAAACAGGCCAAAACCTCAAAATAACAATAATCAAAACTAACAATAATAGCAAGTACAACAACAACAAGTTAAGAACTAAAATAGTATAGTTAATGATCAAAATACTAGTAATTTCTCGCAGCTACAGCAGCAGTAATAATAGCAGCTAAGTAATGCGTTATCAGCACAAAAGTTCTAGCAATAGCAATAACACTAATAACTGTACGGTGTGAGTTCACAGATTCCTTCTCTTCAAGTGCGTAACAATAACAGTAACAAGAAATATCAAAATAGGGAAGTTTCGGGAAAGCAGGAAATACTAGAATAATTCAGAATGAGCAACACAATGACACATTAAGCAGCTTTAGCGGCAGTTAGTTCGACATGCTTGATAAAGAACCTCTGGATTTGGGGATTGAATATGATTTTATATCTAAGACTTACTCCATGATACCAAGGTTCAATGACTTTGACCTCACTTGTACTAAAGACTCTTAAAGAATCTTCTAATTACGTATAATATTGCATTACAGATAATAAAGGAGCTTTCTAAAAGAACTAGGTGCAGTAAATGGGCATATTAGAAGATGGAAATTTCGCATAAACATCAGATGATATTGATGTATGTTCAGCAGTTTCATAAAACATCACTGATCTTTACATTTACACTTACCTCGTTGGACTAGAAAAGAACGAAGTATTTGTAAACGCTGAACTTTCAGCTGTTATAGATAATATTTTTACTTTCTACGATGCTGATTATCTCACACGTACTGGGACCCCATTGACAAGTGATCCAATCTTCCTATCATTTCCTATTATTGCTTTGACACATTCCAATGGTGTCAACAGCGACTTGATTTAAACAATTCCCTCAAGACTCGTTTATCACAATGCAAGTGGTAAAGTATCAATTCCTGCTCTCATCTCAAACTACGTGCATACTCCATCCAATTCAGTAAAAGTAGCAATAGGTGAGATTTTATTACTCTCTGGGAGAATATCAAGGATGTTATAATTAAGACTATGATAGCAAGGTTACCAACTTTGCATCGTACATACAATTCTTTCCAGCCTGATGATTTAGAGAATATCTTTTATAACCAGAGGAATCCGCCACGAGAAATCTCTCCTCATGCAGACGAAATTGAGACCACTCAATAAACGATAACGAGGAGGGCCATCTTAATCTTGAGACTGGCACCAATCTACTACCAACTGGAACTCTTGTTAAGGGGCAATGCGTCCTACCACCGTAGCAGCTACACCAACAGCGTCCTATAGAAGCTTAACGTACCCATACTCTTCTTGAGCCCCTACCAATACTTAATTGCTCTAGTGGAAAATGCATTCAGGTTCATTAAGAGCCGCGACCTCAACCCCATGCTCTTGCCTGTCTCTAAGAAGTAAGTTTACCTCCCTTAATAAGCTATAGGAGGCATAGGCGACGCTATGCGCAGGCTCTGGCTGTTCAGCTCTCACACTTGGACATCCAGTGGCTCACCGGCGCGTTCGGATGCTCTTTGGTCGATGCCATGAGGCATCTGACCTTGCAGGATGTCTGATACTGTAACTGATTCTGGTTTTGGACACTCAATATTTGAAATCACGAATCACTCATTCCCCATTAAACTTGCCAAATCGTGACCATTAGTATTCGACATTTATCTCAGTCTGGGAAACATTTTTCTGTGTCGTAGATTAGAGGACGATGCATCTTTTCAAGGGCTCTCGAATGACTTTCTTTGCTGGTCCCCATTTGCTTTTCTACCCTCAAATTCATCTGCAACACTGATTTGGTAAGTTAGGCAAACCTTTAGTATTAAAACATTTAATAGGCCAATTAAAGTTTAATTCCCAATATTTAAAATCTAATACGCCCTATTATTAATATAATTTATTTTAAAAATTAAACTTTGAGGTTAGAAATGGATTCAAGTTCAGATCAAAGCAAGAGTCCACAACAACAGATCCAGCAGCAAGCACCACTTGGCAAAGTAGAGGCTTACAGAGTGAAAGACATCCTAGAAGTGAAGGTCATCAGGAACGCCATTCACGCCAAGGTCATGTATGAAAACGATCCTCAAGGAAAGGCAGTGTGGGTGGAGCACTCGAAGCTGATGTATGCAAGTGATCGAACCAGAGTTGAATCCTTTGTCAGTGAGAAGATGCTCGGGCTCCATAACCACCCCTACTGGAACTTGTACGCGGGAGCGCGCTCACATCGAGACAGGGAAGAAGGAACTAGTTCAAGTGCTATAGATGATTCTGACAGCAGTTCGCAAGATTCTCAGAAGGTTAGTGTCAATTGAAACTCTCATGAGTTGGCAGGCCACCAGCAAGAGGAGGAATGAGTCAAAATAGTGACAAATTTTTGAATATATAAAATCTTAAAATTGGATTGAAATTATAAATAAATCATTCTCGAAAGATTATTATAATTTTTTAAATAAATTCTCTTGATTTATATTTAATTATATATAAAATGGGCGCAAGTGATAAATATTATATTTTTACTACTTGGGCCCATTTTTATAATATTTATAATTAATGATTTTTATTTTAATTGCTTTATTTTTAAAATAAATTTATTTATGAAATTATTTTTCTACTAATATGAAATGTAATTTATTAACTCTTTTATATTTTAGTTAAATAATTAATTTTATACATTGAAAGTTTTTAATTTTAAAGATTTGTTTCTATTATTAGTATATTATTTGATAATTCTTCATGTTTTTACTTATGAATATATTTAACTTAATATAGTTTAAAAACAAACTTCATTTCTATAATTCGAAATATATAAGCATATTTTAAAAATTAAATAAAAATTTTTATATTAAAAAAAGGCTGCATTAGCAAAAATAAATAATAATAATATGATTACATTGAGGTCTCTGGGGACCCCCGATCCAATATATGTTTAATATTTATAAGGGTCAAGCCCTTTCAATTCTGTTTTGCAGACTGTTTCTATTGTTCATCAATAAGTTGTCTGGCCACTAAAGGGTTATATTTGTAGTACTCTTTTAGGTGGTCTTCATGAAGAACCTCTGATCTATTTGTGAGCTCTAGTATCTTGCCTGTGAGTTCGGCCATTATGCTTACTATGGATTAATGGTCATCTTCTTCGATAAGGTTGAAGATAATTCCAAGTACATATTCTAATGATTGGAGGATGATAGGTCTGGACACCCCGTCAGATTATATAAGTATCTGTTCTGTATATGTTAGCATTTTAAAAGCTTTGGAGTCATCGTTTATAATACCCACTCCAGGAGGTAAGTAGCCTCTGGTCTATGGTATCTGAGTCATTAGTTAGAACCATTTATCTGGGTCTCCCGTGTCTAGGTCTTAGTTTTCTAGTACTAGAAGAACTTTAGTTTTGTCTAGTCGACTCCAACATAGGAAGTTTTGGTATATGATAGGGATTTTTAGGATGTCTTTGGTCAGGCTAAGACCGAAAGTTTACCAGTCTTGTTTTTAGGAGAGGTCTAAATCCGCGTATACATTTGTGGGTAGCGTCATTTAAATTATTTTTCCCATGTTGTTAATTTCTATCTCCGTCCAATGTTGTTCATTGATGATACCTTTTATGTCTTTTGCCTCCATATATTTTTATTTTAAATCTTTAATTATTTACTATTATTTTTCGAATTATTTAATAGTAAGTGCGTCATCAGTTTAAGTTAATACGTCACGGAATAAGTTGACAGGTTATTCAGGTTATGCACTTTAATTTTTGAGATTTTTCTTCTAGGAGTTAGGTGCGTCAATATGGAGCTCTTCAGTCATCTCAACATCTTGAGTGTTTGGTTTTGTAGAGTTTTACGAGAATTTTTGTTTTTATTCTTCTTCTTCATAACTCGTGGTAACTAGTTCTTCTTTGTCATTGATTTCAAAAACTTCTACTAACCTTATAAGAATCATATTTTATTATAAGGTTTAAGGTATAGTGAAGATTTTTGCAACATCAGCTGTATTAAATACCAGTCTCGAGTGCCATTCCTTCATATTTTGTACCTTTTCAAGGTTGGAGTGGTTTGTGAAGGCTAAGGTAATGGCAGTGGTTATGGTCTAGATTATAGTTAGTTGAACTTGTAGGTTACTGTTCCTTTGACCTTACTATTTTCTGTGGTCCAGTTATAGAGTGAAGAAGAGGTCGTATAGTTGTTGTCTTGAGGAAACATTTATCTAGGTTGCTGCTAGTTTAGTAAAGAAGGCTGTTTAAAGGTTGATATTTCGTTTCAATCACTTAGTTGAAGAAGTCAATTAGTTGGGGCTGACTTCCTCTTGAGATGCTTTCTAATCCTTTATTAAAGGCTTAGTATACCCCCTAAATTATATATCTTAGAAATCTTTTAGGGATGATTCTTATGAAGTTTAAGTTCTCCATAAGGTCAGGGTTCTTCTTGATTGCCTTGTTGAGGAAGTATATCATTAATACACTCAGAACAAGTTACAATCTAATTTAATTTGTTTTTTTAGCAAAAATAAATAAGTTTTAATAATTAAATTCACAATAATATACAATTTTATTGTTTTACTGTAGATTTCTAATAAATATTAAAAAAATGTTTTAAGTATATATATTATAAATTCCTTTGTATTTAAGCATTTGTACTCACGATTTTTTTACTATTTTGACTGAATGCAAGGGACAGATCGAAGATACCACCATGAAAGAGGAAAAGTTAGAGCAGCATAAGCAAAGCCGAATTCTTCAACAGTATGATCAAGAGACTAGAATCCCCATGGTGAAAATTTTTTTGAATTAAGGTGGTTGTATTAATTAGATAAAAATTAAAATTGAGATTTATATTGAGATTATTTAAGAAGATTTTAAATGACTCAATCGCACAAATATTCCTAAGAATAATTTACATTATAAAATTATAGTAATAGAAACAGAGATTGGGGTTTGTGTGGGAATGAAGTATATTCATTAAAATAGTTTTAAAAATGTAAAATATAAATTATATATGGATTAAGATGAAATTTAAATTATAAATATAGTTATTTAAATCTGACACAATCTCTAATTTAAGAGATTTAATATTAATCAAGTATAATCAAAATGTGGAGACTGTTATAAAAGAATCAAAAATGAAAATAAATAGGATTATGATCTTAACTAAATATATCAACTAAAATCAAACTGTAGCTTATTTGAAAAAACATTAAGTGCTTATTTATTTTATTTTAATTAATTAATCAACTATCAAAAATGGAATTTTATTTTTCTTCAACTTTTCTGATTCATTTGTATTTTAGGGCTTGTCTGTTCATATCGATGGAGTACTTTACATTAAGACTGTTTCTTGTGTGTTTTTTGTCAAAAAAAATTAGATATCTTCAGGGTATCTTCCTTGAGCTATCTTAAGGATATCTTCCTAAAAAAAAATTAAAAAATCAAATTTTACAGTAGCAATAACAGCAGCAGCAACAACAATAGCAATAACAGTAAAATAAACACTAATAACAATAAAATCAAGAATAATTACTGTTCACACACCGGACAAAAAAAATCCAATTTTCTTAATTAAAGTTTTGTGAACTATTGATAATGAAGATGATGATCATGATGATTTCGATGAAAATGAAGATAAATTTCCAAATAAAAATTTCTGAAATTCTCTAAAATTTCAGATAAACAGTAATTATTCTTGATTTTATTGCTATTGTTGATTCTACTGTTATTACTATTGCTGCTGCTACTACTGCTATTGCTACTGTAAAATTCAAATTTTTAATTTTTTCTTAGGAAGATATCCTGAAGATAGCTCAAGGAAGATACCCTGAAGATATCTAATATTTTTTGACAAAAAACACACAAAAAAAAATCTCAATGTAAAGTACTCCATCGATATGAACAGACAAGCCCTAAAATACAAATGAATCAGAAAAGTTGAAAAAAAAGAAAACTCCATTTTTCATAGTTGATTAATTAATTAAAATAAAATAAATAAGCACTTAATCTTTTTTCAAATAAGCTACAGTTTGATTTTAGTTGATATATTTAGTTAAGATCATAATCCTATTTATTTTCATTTTTGATTCTTTTATAACAGTCTCCACATTTTGATTATACTTGATTAATATTTATTTTTAATTTTATTGATCTTAAGATCTGAAGAATGTCTCATCAATGTCCCCAAGGTGTCCCCAGGGGACATTTGGTAGGGGTTTTGGGGTTTTGAAAATTTTATAAGAACTCATAGATTAGTTGATATTTAGGGTATGAATTGGAGGGGAAATTTTAATTGTTATAAGAATGGAACAATTTTAGGGTGTTGCTGATTTTTTAAGTGTAATTAAATTTGAAGCTAATCTTTTAGTTTAAGATTGTGCTTTAATCCTGATAATTATGATATTCAAATTCGGATTTCAACTCTAATCACTGATGCTTGAAGGATCTGAAGTCAATTTCTTGAGTTTGCTCTATGAGACTTTCAAGATCCATCCAGAGACTCTGATCATTCTCTAAAATGAATGAATCAATGATCTTAACAAGAGCTCTTGAGGATTTGGATCTTCTTTGATTTTCTTGGCATGAACGATTAGCTTCTCTTGGGATCGATGCTCACGTAAAAGCCTTTGCATATGTAGGTGTAAATGATTAAGCATGCACAAGAATAGAGATCGATTGAGGGATCTCCCTCAGTAAACTATCCTTCAAGAGGCATGAATGGAATGTCTTAAGTGAAGTTAAAGTAGCTTGTATTTGAATGCAATCTTGCTTTTTCAAAGTTAACAATCCTAATCTCAAGGGTTTCTTAATCTATGACAAGATTCTTAGGATTAAGAATCCTATGAGTAAATCCAAGACTATGAAGCTCCCTAACACCATTTAAAATCCCGAGACATAATTACTTGACTTTTCTTGAGTGGAAATTGAATCTAAAAAAATCATTATAGTTGTAGACGTAAACTTAGTATGCTAATCCAATGTGATCCTCTCCCTTTACTAGGTGCTCAAGATTTATTATATTTTTGAATCCCAGATCCTTAGCTTTCTTAGCAATTGCATACTCGTTGCTGAGATTTATTTACAAATATTATTCATCAAGGAATCAAAGTTCACTGTAGAATCTGTAGTAGGTTTACTTGAATGAAAGTGTTCCGTAAAAATGAGTCCCCATTGTTTTTATAGGACTAGGATTTTATGCGATAGATCTGAGACTATGAAAGATAAGAATCATTAGTTTTGGTTCCAAGTCAAAGGATTTCAGAAAGTCAATTTTGTAACTTGATCCTCTCTATTAAATTTCGTTTTAATACTAAAGGGATTACAAGTTATCAATTAATTACTAATCAGATAGTTTTTAACACTTCAGAGGTTATTTGTTTTGAAGTGATTCTCAAGGTAAAGTGATGATTTTACTATTTTCTGGCTAAGATTAGTCTAAGTCATGACTAAATTCTCGTGATTGCTTTCTGGATTAGCTTCATTGCTATATTTATTTTTGGGATTTTTGAGATTTCGGGGAGCCAGGATTTGAAGGATGATAATCGCGAAAATGCTTATTAAGATTGCTCTTAGAGGCAAAGGATTTACCACAACTATCGCATGCTCTCTCGTAAAAAAGTCTCCCTCAAATTTTGAAAGGAAAGATTCTGTAGGTTTTATTGATAAAAAAGTTTAAAATCCTTATGAGATTAAGGTATTTTTAGGTAGATCTAAAAATACTTGTCTCTTGTGTCAAAAATATAAGATTCAAAATCCGCACTACAAAGTTGCTAATCGTTTAATGCTCTATAATAGTAAATGGTCAACGTCATGTTTTTATCATCAGATCCTTCAAGCACCAAACTAGGTTTCCTTTTTCTAGAAATTAGTATTTATTTATCTTACTTTTCTTATAGTGAATGGAGATCTCTTTGATTTTGTTATGCAAATCACTGCTTGTTGTCGTCCTCAGATGAGCTGTTTTGATGAGAACTATCCCTTTTTAAGAATTTCACTTTGTTGTTGAGCATATTTAATACCTTTAATTTTAATTAAAACAAAAATTAAATAATATAATAAAATTTTAACCACAATCCTAAAAAAGCTAAATAGGAATGATAATCTCAGATTTAATATAATTAATGAGATTTGATAATTAAATCTCAAACTTCTTAGATTGAAAAAGAATTATAAAACTATAGGAATAAATTTTTGAAATTAGGAATTCAGAAAATCCTTCTCAATAAGCTTTAAGGTGCTAATTAAAATCACTAGGCAAGGTTGACTTATTAAACCCCGAAAAAGTTTTGATAAAATTATAGGGATTCTATGAGAGTACTCCTTAATCTTTTTATAAAAACTACTGACTAAGGTAATTAAAACACACTCTGCAAGAGATTGTAATTAATTAATCACAAAATAAATAATAATTTCAAAATAAAAATCCAAAACTATTTAATATGGAACAGTAGATGAGCCAATTAAGATTAGTCAAGAGTGAGGAACTTACTAGCAGATTCAGATCCAAAGAGGATCTTTACAAATACTTGACAGTCCATAGTAAGATTATAGTTTTAAATAACATTAAAAATAGTGAATTTATTCTTGCCACCTTATCAGGCAACTCGGATCGCATTCTTGAGATCAATCCTAAGTGGATAAAAAGAGCCCTAAAATCTGACTAGGTTTAAATGTATAAGATTCCGCACTTTCAAGAACTGTCTGTGAAAAATCTTTACCCCGATGTAATAAAAGATGAGCAAGTCAGTATGTACCTTCCTAATCTAGATATGAACTCTGGACAGCTTCCTGAGAGGATGTTCTTCTATACGATCCTGGAAAAAATAAAGAATGAATACTTAAGATCCGTGATAGATCATGGCTCACCAAGTTAGATTCAATGAAGGAACACAATCTGAGGAAGCAAATGGGATTAAGATTACAAATGATTGGTTCGACTAATTAATTAAAAATCCGTTTGTCTCGAGTGACTATTCTTTACATTAACACTTTTAGGAAAACCTGGGAAAGGAATCTTCCTGATGAAGTAGAAAGCAAGATTGGGGAGCCGCAAATCCTAAAACAAATCCTTTGAAATCGGATAGAGATTGACTGTTCAGATTCGATAGAACCCATTCATAAATGAAGAATCAAGGAATTTGAACAAAACGTAAAAGATTAGCAGATGGATCTTTGCAAATCATAAACTTTTAAGAGCGGACCCCAACAAAGAATTCAATGGACTAAAACTGAATAATGTTAATTTATTTAAATCATTAAATCCTAAGTATAAACTCCAACCCTTATTAAACTTAATTTTATATCACAACTTTTTAAACTTAATAAATTGACATTCTTATGCATTCCTTTTGGTTCATCCGTTCATTCATAGCCAATCTCCTGAGAATCTCCTTCTTGTAATTCTGCTTTATCGTGAAGAATGTGCTCTCAATCCCATTGAATTAAGGCGAATACGGATCATTGAAGATTGGGATTAATCCAAGCTCATCAAGGCAGGATCGTGCTGCCCTACTTCTTTACACTAAGAGATTATCCATGAAAATTGCGATTCTCTCATTTGGAAACATCTACTTTATCTCTCCTGGGAATTGAATGAATTCTTGGTTGCGCACTGATCTTTTGTGAATATTGAAATGGACCAACCCCTGATCTTAAGCTACGCCAGCGATAAGAGCATATGATTGCATCTCTGATCTCCGATCCTTGACAAAAGGGTGCTTGTATGTTGCAGCCCAAGAACGTTTTAACTAAGTTTGAGGTGAGAATATTGCCTCATCTGCAAAAATAATCTTAGATCCCAAGGATTATTCCATGCACACTTTTGCTTTCATTTCACTAAGAAGATTATATAGTTTAGCTTAATTCATGCTATCAGTCCTTTTAACTAATTTTATAGTTTTTTACTTGATCCCAAACCTGTCATAAATTTTAAGAATTTGAGAATAGCTGATCCTGGATTCTGGAAATTGTCTGTGAAAAAAGATTGCGCGTTCTCTGAGAGATTTATCAATTAATTATTGCAAGCTACTATCTGAAATTAGATATTAAAGTTATTCCTAAGTGAGTATTTATCAGCATAGCTTAGAATCCTGCTCATTCTTTTCATATTTAAACGTGCTTTTAGATCTGAGAATTCTCTTAAGGATTTTAGAATTTCCAATGATGTTCTTACGAATCTTGTAGTATTTATAATTAGAAATCTAGGATTTCATCTCATGAATAATCTTTGCAAAATCTTAAATGAATATGCCTTTGTCACTAATCTGAAATTCAATTGCTTCTACTGATCCTAATTCAAAAATAGATAGCGAATAAGAGGAAATAAATTAAAATTAAGTAAATTCTATTTTTTTCTAAAAATCCCAGTTTTATTAAGATCTTACTTTTGCTCATAAATCCTCCTACTAAGATACTAAATAGTATTTTAATGTATTATTTACTATTAAAATAAAAGCATTCTCAATTCTTAATCTAATTAATACGACCAACTCAATTTCAAAAAAATTTTCACCATAGGGAATGCTGCTCTATTCTCTCAAGAATTACTAAATCGTCAACCCAATTGCTCAAGACTTATATATATATATATATTTTAAAGTATTTTATTTATTATTGATTAATTTAACATTCACAAAATTCGCTCAAATTTTACTCTTGGGGTTTTATTAGTTTTTTTAATAAAGTTTAAAACATTTAGTAATAAAAGTTAAGATCCCTAATACCGTTATATTCAATTATTATGTGGAGGATAAGCTTTTTTAGCTAATGAAAAGATTATCTTCTTATATGCAGTATTTTATCTTGTTCAGATTATCTTTCCTTTGAGACTATTTTAATAGATTTTTATCTCAATTTTACGGGTTTAATAAACTTTATTTTGATTGAAGTTTATATTTCCTGTCTCTGCTTAATTATTGCTTTATATTAATGCTTATTAACCTTATATTAATGACCTCTTCAATTTATTTACTATTTGAATTTTAGTTTCTCTAATCATCATTGAAGACTTAATCAGCATTAAAGAAAAATCTTCTGACTTTATAACAATCATTTACATTAAAAATTTGGATTTAATGAATATAAAGCTTTTAATTATTGGTATATATATTAAATTATTAAAAGTATTTGATTGTAATTACTACTCAAATGATGATGTTAGTATATTTAATTTAAATAAAATAGCCAGTGAATCAATATTTATATCATCTGGATCGAAATCATTTTCTTTCCTGCTAAAGTTTTTCAGTGAATAATATAATTTTAGGGATAAATGGATGATTTTCGTTGCCGTTACATCCACTCTTTTGACTATTAATTTGTAATTAATTGTTTTAGTATTTTTTTACAATTTATTTAATATTCACAGGTATAATTAAATAAGCTATTCATTAAATCTAGAGAAGTTTATGTTTATCTTACTATTTTTGAAAATTATTATTCATAGTTTATAATCATTTAAATTTATAAATTAATAAGATCGTTTAAAACATTGTCTTTGATACTATCTATCAATACATCTAAGTGTTCCTGATTAAATAAGTTGTAAATAAAGATTTACCTCCTTTATTTTAAACAAATTATATCTTTTTATAAAACTCTTTTCATTATTTTTTATCATACAATTTAATGACTAGAACTTTTACTCATATGTCAATGTATCTATATTCTACAGGCTATTCTCTCATTATGCCAGCTTTTTCTCATTTGACTATTTAAATTTGAGCTTACAATCAACTTATAAAAAATATTTAAACTAATAGGTTTAATGCTTCCAGAAAAATTTAATCATATATTCAGTCAGACTAAATAATTATTGTCCTCTATGCGCCCATTAATTTAATTTATTACTATATTTTAGATTAAAAAATAACATTTTTTCGTAGAAAAACATTTATAATTGAACAATTTTATTATTTTTCTTGATTTTCCTGTTTAAAATCTAAGTTAAAATAACAATTATTAACTTTAAAAAACAATATAAATTTTTGATAATAAAATAGTGAGAGAGTGGATAAAATATGTTTACAATTTATTGAAATTTTCGTAGAAGTTATAAGGAAATATAAATTTGATTCATTATAATATATATTATTTGTTTATATTGAAATTACTTGAATAAATGTGCACTTTAGTTGCTAATTTTAAATCTATAGGGGAATAATTGGAATAAAATCAATTATTTCCAACATACTATTGATAAATAAGAATATAATGTAATTTCTGGCAAAAATATTTATTTCTTGAAATAAAATGCAAAATTATCTAGTAAAATTATTCTACTATCATTTCATAGCTATTCTCATAATTTCCAATAATTTTATTATTAATTTAACTTGCATTATTTTAAAAAATATAAATAATGATTTAATAATTTTTATATAAATTACCTAAAACTATTTAATTAAAATAATAATAATTCAAATTAATGAATATTATTAGTAAATCTACTACACATTTTAGATTCATATACTTTATGCTTTTTAAATTAAAATTTCATTTAAAAAATAATAATTAATAGCTTTTTTAGAATTCAATTGAAAATGCTAGAACTAAATTAAATATTTTTAAAAAATATATGTATATATATATATATATATATATATATATAAAATTAAAATAGTGAAATTAAAAAAGGGCGGTGATCATATGGACAAGGACCAACACCTAAGCAAGGGAGGAGGAAACTACCAGTAAACATGGAGGAAGCCAGTGAAGAAAAAAAGCCAACCCAAAAATCTATAAAAGATTTTTTTAACGTCCAAATAAGGACCTGAGTAATCGAACATTCCAAAACCTGCAAGTCTATGTACATTAAAAAAAGAATATCAAAAACTTAGACAAATTCTCATTCTACGAAGAGAATGGCCTCTAACTTCAATTCTTCTAATCATTAAGGGATATTGAGGGATGGGTTAAGAGGAATGAGTGATTTGCGCAGTAGCAGCTCAGCAAGAGAAGAGAGGAGATAATAGGTAACAAAAGACAGTCGGTACTAAAGTCATTTTAAATCAAAATTTGCCTCCAAAATGTAAGATGCTAAAACTCAAAGCTGAAATAAGACAAGATAACGAGAGATATAGGAAGAGAAAATCCTGATTTCATTGGACTTGTGGAAACAAGACTTCAAAGATTAGTTGGGATAAACAACAGAAACATTACTTAGACACAACTTACCAAAAATGAGTGAGTATTAAAATTAAACAGTGGCAGGTTTAAATGGATACGGTTAAAACACTGAGATAGTTCATAGCATGAAATATATTAAATGTGGATGGATATTCACTTCATATAATTACAGCTTACATTCCCCTATTGCTATGAAGAATTGAAAAAATTATAATGTCGACTAATTTACATGATAAAGTCGTTAAAACAAAAGTGTAAAAAACAGTGAATAATAGTAATGGGTGACTTCAACTTCCACATTAAGGAATTAAGCAAGAAACTAAATAGAGAAGGCCTTAAAGAAACAATACCTGAGGGAATAGAAACTCACAGCAGAGGTAACCAATTGGACCAGATATTCTCAAACATAGAAACAATAAGCTGGTACACTAGCTAGCTAAATGCGACAGATCATAAGCTTATCCAATCAAAACCTAAAGTAAAATATAATATGAATGTTCTGAAGCTATCGGACAAAGAAGCAACTTTCAGAGTCTCCGACATAAGGAAACAATGCTGGAAGACCTACATAGAAGAAGGGAAAGAACTCCTATAAAAAATTTAGACCAGCCAATTCAAAATAGCTTCATAGATAAATTAGAAAAGTAAAGCAAGAGTAGGAACTGGTACCAAAGACCACCTGAATGGGTGCTGAGACGAAATGGGAATGGTATCAATAATAATTAATTAGACTTAAAAGTGCAATGAAAGGAAGCGATCAAGGACATGGAGCATTGCTTAGACAGAAATGATCTAAGAGATTTTTTAAAATTATTAAAAGACTAACCAAGACCCAAAGGTAAGCTTAACCAATAAAGGGTCTCACTATAAACGAAGAGAGAGTTGAAGTGGGAGAATTCTAAAAGGCTAATGTAGTAGAGTTCTACAGTAAACAATTTAATGATGATAGGGAAGAACAGCTATCTCAAGGAGCTAAAAAGGACATTCAATGTTAAACAGTTAGGATGATGAATAATTTTGCTAAATTGAGGATATAAAGAAGGCCATTAAAGAATGTAACTTCAACAAAGCTAATGGTCCTGATGGATTTTATGAAAAAATCTTACTATAATCTTAAAAAAAATTAGTAAACAGTGAGTCAAAAATCACAAAATGGTTAAATGATAGATAATTACCATAGTATATTAAAGAGGGAAGATTAGTACTTCTAAGCAAGAAACAGGGTGATAATTATCCAGAAATCAGCGATAATAGATTGATAGTGGTGAATTCACATCTAAGTAAAATAGTTGAAAAGGTAATTCTAAATAAGATGCAAGAAAAGAAAAGTAAGATTCTTTAAACAGGGAATTACCAAAGTGGTTTCAAAGAGAGCAAAATTACACATGTTAACTTGAAAAGAATGTTGGGACACATCAAAGTTTCAAGAAGAAGGTAAAATAAAAGAGAACAATACCTCCTAGTTGACCTTCAAAAAGCACAATTCAGTCTGGAAAGATAAACTTATGTCAATACTAAAACTGAAGGCATAGAATAGAGATGATATGACGGCAGTGAATCAGTAAAAATTTGAATATTTACCAAAAATGAGATAATAATCAACAAATTTTTTATAGTATTTATTTATATATTTTCAATTATAGTATTAAAACCACACTCCATCCCTAACAGCTCTATTTTTAAGGATATAGTGTGGTATAGTGTGATTTTAAATATAAATTAAAATTGTATTCTAAATATGATATTTCGTTTATTAGAAACAACATTAAGTTTTTATTGATACAATTTAATTTATTAATATTTATTATATTTTCCTTTTTTGTTCATTAGTTTTAAAGTTAATGAATAAAAAAGGAAAATATAATAAATATTAATAAATTAAATTGTATCAATAAAAACTTAATGTTGTTTCTAATAAACGAAATATCATATTTAGAATACAATTTTAATTTATATTTAAAATCACACTATACCACACTATATCCTTAAAAATAGAGCTGTTAGGGATGGAGTGTGGTTTTAATACTATAATTGAAAATATATAAATAAATACTATAGAAATTTTGTTGATTATTATCTCATTTTTGTTAATATTCAAATTTTTACTGAATCTTTTTGAAGAGCTATACTAAAACAACAAGATATTCAAGAAAATCAAGATAAAGAAAGGAATTGCCTTAAAAAGCAGAATATCTCCTTTGCTATTTAATGTGTATCTACAGGATGCCCTTTACTCACAACCAGAACTGAAGTCACTCATAAAATAGGGCAAAATAATAGCGTTTGCTGATGACTTGCTAGTCAACATAAAAGATGCATAATAATTTAATAGAGTAATAGATGGTTTTAGAGAAATAGAGAAAACTCATAACTTGTGATTAAATGTTAAAAAGACAATATTTCTAACAGACGCAAAATAGTTTGAGAAGGTTTAAGAAATTGAAGGTAAAACCCAATTGATCAATTAAGACATGAAAATTGGGGTTAAGAGCAATAAAATTAAGAATTAATTATTATTGGCGTATAATTTTAATGTTTGGGCTAATTATTAAAACTATTGGCTCGATTAATTGTCCTTATAAAGTATTCCAATCAGAGTGTGTAAATTTGATTTTAGCCTAATTATTTATATTATTAGCCAATTATAATTAATTTTAAATCTAATTGTTCTTAACTCCAATTCTCGCTTCTTAATTGATCTATGGGGTTTTATAAAGAAGGTACAAGAGGCGAAATATTTGGGGATGAATATATGCCTAAATACCAGATAATTACTCAAGAACACGTGGGAAGAGATGAACAGGCAAACAGAGATCTACCAGAGAATTACAAAATCTACCAACCCAACAGTAAGTGATTCGATAATGGTGACTCAGATTAGGTCACTTATGATTTATAAATTCACCCCTCTAGTAGCAGCCAAGTATGTAAAAGTAGGGGAAATTGAGAAGATGGAGATGCAGCTGAAAAGGATAGCAATCAAAACGGCAAGAGACATTCCTAACAAAGTACTAAGGAATGTATCGTAGCTGAAAGATACGAATACAGCCGAAATAATACAGCAACTACTTCAGAAGTACTTGAAAAAGTTCAAATCTAACCTGGAGCATATGATAAAACCAAAGGATACGACAATTGAGATTAAGCGGAAAGAGAAGTCTCTCATAAATAATAAAAAGCTATTTATAACACAGAATGTGATGGACACTATGAGGGCTATAAGCCAGGGAAGGACAATAGCTTCCTATGGTATGTGAAATTACTGCAATGTTCACTAAGTAGTCGTGGATGCTAACATGAAATAGTGTAATTTTATAAATTCTGCTGGTGACCCAAACAGATTTTCCAAATAAGTGAAAGAACATATATTAATAGACATGAAAAGTCAAACCCAAATAGAGATAATTGCGAATATGATTTGCCTAGACTAAAGAATTACAGCATTAGAACAGCATGAATATTATTAACTGATAAAGAAGATTTTCAGAGTGACGTATGTTAAAAAATGGATAATGCATTTGAAGAAGACATACTGAAAACTAGTACAACAAAACCGAATATTTGAATAGTAAGCCCTAGTGAGTTTATAAAGCAGTAAAATCTGAAAAATATAATAAGATAATAAATTAAAATAGTGAAATTTAAAAGGACAATGATAAAATGGAAAGTTCTCAAATTAACAAGAAAATAGTCTAAAGAGATACATCTATGGATGATCTGAGCAGCAGGAAACACGACTACAGGAAGAGCAGATACTTAGAGAGAGTCGATGAGATCAGATTTGATCATAGATATAGAAGTAAAGATAGGGTAGCCCCTTGAATCAGGAACAGATATTAAGAAGAGATTCCCCTAAACAAGCAAATGGGTTTTAAGAGCAAGCTGAAGATTGGAAAATATAAACAAAACAAGAAACTTAATGAACCATAGAAATATAGGAGCCAAACTGAGAGACATATTGACGGTTCAATCTGCGTTCAGAGTGATTAGATGAAGTTGAAGAATCTTATAGACTTAGCGGAGGTAGCGTGCAAGGATTTTGATAAAATTATCTCCGCTAAAAAGGGTGGGAACCATTGGTAACGAGGATAGTAGTAGTTGTTTGCTGCCCTAGCACAAGAAACAAGATGGAGAAAGCTCATGTGAGAAAATTTGAAGATAGAGAGCGTTCAAGAAGAAGAGGAGTAAGAGATACTCAAATCTGGTCAGAGAAACATAGGTGCCATTGGGAGGAGATAAACTAGTAATGGAGACATGATGGCGTGACACCAGGAAATCAAATCATGGAAGATACAATAGAAACCTGCACCAAGCAAATCGAAGAACTGTAGTTCAGCTTAGTGAGACTGAATTACTTTATTTTGCCACCGATTACTATAAGAGAGCAAGGTATTGCGCAGATGGAGAAAAATGGGAACTATGAACTGGAAACTGGACAATAGCAAATACTGGACATAAATGGAAGAGATTGAGGGGATTCTCATTCTACTTTGCTGTTAAGGCTGTATATAAAAAACTGATAAAATTAAATCATATTAAAGATTGATAAGTAAGGGAAAGTGATAGAAGTTTATGACTCAAGGAGATGAGTGGGAAGTCTGGCAATACTACAAAAGAACCTGAGAAAACTAAATGAGGTAATAGTGGGAACCATGAGCAAGGACTATGAGGTAAGGAAGATAGCAACAAAAGCAGATACAAATCAATCCATGCTTCCAGAAGATTGTGGCATCATAGCTCTTCTAATCAAAAATCACCTAGCTCTTGAACTACCAGGTGAGCTGGTATTTCAGATATTTGGGAAGGATTGGATACAAATGCAGAGATACTACATGATGATAAACCTAGAGGTGGGGTATATGAAGATGGAAATAGGGAAGTCATGATTTGCATTGAAAGAAGAAGAAATGTCGAAAGTACAAGAAAAACAGAGTGAATCTATGTGGATAAGAATGAACGATGAGATTGGATCTCAAAGCTTTACCCAGACGATAAATGTTGATACTTGGGATGAAATGGTTCTGGAAAACTCCAGCAAAACTGAGTTTGAAAAAGCCATGGATATACAAGGAAGAGAAATCAGCGAACTTGGGGAGGAAGTTTCGGAAATACAAGAATGCCTAATTACTCAAAATCCAAAGCAGAGAAAGAGGGAGAATTCGATGATGAACAGGAAGAGAGAAGAGGAGTCCATAGGAAGAGACCGCCAAATACCAGAGAAGAACGGAAAAATGAGAAAATGTGGAAGAAGATTCAAAAGAGGTGAAAGAAAAGCAGGATGAATGAGAAGAGGACAGAAAGTGGGAAGTGAGGTATCACTGTTATGCTTGTAGAATTCCACTAATTTTGATGCACTGACTATATATTTCTTTCTAGAGTGATATTATTCATAATATTTTTATTTTTACCTAAAGTATTTTACTACAACTATATATATATAATATTTTCATTTTGAAAAATCTTTTAAATGTTTAGCACAATTTAATAACATTTTATGATCTATAAATTTTATATAAAAGGTTTAATATTGATAAAATAAATTAATTTGGAGATACGGAAAATAAAAATGAAAAACTAATCATTGAAATATTTAACATGCTCTTATTATAAAAATGGCTGAATCAAAATATATCCATTTTTATTAACCTAATTTATTAAAAATAGTTATTAAACATACCTTTTAATTTAAATTGCAATTAATAAAATATAAGTCATTTAATACAGTAATCTTTAATCTTTTCTCACACTGCTCCATGATTATATGATTTACCTAACTCAAACAAATATATTTAAGATATCCACTCAAATTAAAGTACAGTTATTTAATTATCTTTTTAATAATGATATAAAATATTTAGCAAAAATAAAAGAAAATACTACTACTGCTTATTTAAATGTCTATTTTAATAACTAATATTCTATAATGTAATGAGTCTAAATGTTAGATAGGTTAATGATTTCATCGATTTCCCTACTTGATAAAAATCATCTTAGTTCCGGAAGTTATTGTAAATTATAAATTTGAGGAATTTTATAAAATCCGTAAAATCCTTTAAATTCAACAAAATATATGAATCCTAACGGCTAAGAAACTTACCAAGGTAATATTAATTTAAAATTAACTGATTTCATTATTTATAGAGAATAATTAGCAATAATAAGTATGTTGGTTTAAATCAACTATCTCTTTTACTAAAGGAATAATTTGAATTTTGTTAAATAGTATAATTTAGACACTATGATATAACAATAATAATAGTTGCAGCCAGACACACTTTTGCTGAAGCAGCTTTAAAATATAGTGTTTTAAGTTTCATTGAGATGTTATAATTATGATAGCTTTAAAGCTAGATTTTATATTGATTTAAGTCTTTTAACTTCGAGATTCATTGTTTGAAACAGTGTCTATCGAGAATTCTTTAATCTTTTAAAGCATAAATAAGTCATTGTTAAAAATAATCATTTATTAACTTTTCTAGTAAAATATTGTTTTTTCTTATTTAACTTAATTACATCCTTTAGGATCTAGTCATAAATCTGTTAGGATTTTTAGGGTGCCTTATTAGGATTCCTTAATTTAACTTAGTGGTAAAAAATGATATTTCAACTTAAGATAGAATAATATTCTAATTCTATTAGGAATTATCGTATTTCTATTTAGATGTTGAGAAATTTATTTGAAAATAATGAAAAATATTGACAAAAATGTTTATAAAAAATGTTAAAATTTTAAATCATTGAGAGACACTGTTTTAAACGATGACTCTCGAGGATCATAATAATATGAAGTTTAAATTTAATTATTAAAAACTTAAATATATTTTAAATTAATTCCAATTATAAAAAAATGGAGATTTTTAGATATAAACCTCCATATGTCTTCTTGAGCATCAATCAATTCTTTAATCAGATGTAACTATTGTAGATGTAAAATAATAATGTTTAACAATGTTATGATAAGCAAATTGAGTCATAAATATTTCAAGAATATAAGCAGTTGTAGCATTTAGGTTGACTTTAGATAAGTTTCATTTGGAATGGATTACAGATAGAGACGTACTCAAATTCTTCAGTACTATTTAAACTCACTACTTGTTCAAAACTATCGAGGTAAACATAGACTAAAAAAATGAAATATTTGGAGAGAATAAATCAAAAGATTTACTAAAGCTTATCTATTAAAAGTAGAAGCCTAATGAATCAGAACTTCAAGATAATTTAATTTCATATGACATATGGAGTGAAGGGAAAGTTGTTCTAAGCAGTCTAGCTTTACTTTTCTTGAGAAATCTTAAAATTTAAGATTGCAAAATGAACTATGAGTCATTTAGAGTGTGGAAAATCAAAATAATTAACAGTATCACAGATTCGATGTACAGAGCTATCAGAATGTTTTATGACTTTCTATATAATTACTGTTGATTAAGAAAAATTGAATAATAACTTAAGAATTACTTACTAAAACAAATTAATTAAGGAGTTATAAAACTAATTAAAATCTCGGAAATAAACAGAATTTAAACTTAATAGACTCAAATCTAGTAAGAAGCTATCTTAACTAAATTAAATAACAATCAAGATGTAAAATGATGTGAGAGAGTTTCAAATTAACATGCCCACTCATAATTTGCTGTCTCCAAAGCTGCAAATAAATTAAATGACAATTAATATAGCTAAATATAGAGTGATTAATACCTGTCACTTATATCTAAAAAAGATAGGAGTTCATTGAAATCAAGGAAATTACTAAAAAAGAAGAGCAAAAAATTGAAGAAAGCTGCAATTCCCACAAAATATATTAACACATAAATTTAAGAGAGTGTGAAAAAATGAAGAAAAAATTGAAATACGGTGTGTCAAAGAAAAGTCCAATATTTTTTTAGAAACATTCTTTGCATTCTCACTTCTAAAATATATTTTCTTCTCTTAGTCAAGTGAAAAAATCAATAATAATCATTAGAAATTACTAAACTATCACAAAAAGTATAAGAAATTGAAAGCAAAATGACTTAACTTCGCACTGTAAAAAATTAAGTTCCTCAAAAAACCATTAAAAAAATATAGATAGAACAGCTTATGCTCAAGTGTAAACTTAAGATTTATCATTTAAACCAAGTTAATTAAATAGTCTGGCAAGCATAGGCTTAGCAGTTTCTCTTCAGAATAACTAGACTCTATCAAGTGGGAAAATTTATTTCAATATTAATAATACACAAGCCAATCAAAATAGAATATGATCATGAATTGTAGAAGATAAGTCATGCCATTCAGTTATAAAATACAAGTGGATAGAGTTTAAGGCTTCTGCAGAGTTTAGAAAAATATGATCAAATAAGGACACACCAAAAGAGTACCTCTAAATTCTGCTTAATATGTTAACAATAATGCAACTTTAATATAAATAATTTAACAATATTAATTTGAGAGTTCAAACTTAAATTATAATTATGAAATTATGAAATTATTTTTAATTAGCAAAACAGATTAAATTTATCAACTTCAATAAAAAACTTTCATTTATATATTATGTCTAATTTATAATTGTTAATTAGGGTCTTTATACAATGATCTTGTTCTGTTTTATGTTTCCTGTTGGTATTTTTTAATCATATCATATCTTCTTTCATCTAGCTTAGTCTTGTGTAATAATTTTGACTGATTGACATTTCTTTAGTAATACTCCTCGTTCTGATTTTAGATTCCTGCAACTCATACATTCTTCACACATTCCTCATCAATTACAAATCCCGCTCCCTCTAACTACTGCAAATGCTTTGACTTATAAAGTTAACTATAACAGTGCGAAGTGAAGAATGGCACAATTATTGTTAGTACCCACATTGATTTCTTTGAGTACGAAGATCTAAATAAGGATAGAATGAGTATTGTAATAAAATTTATGGTCTTCTCCTAAAGGGTTATCTATTAAGCTGTTATACCCCAAAACCCCATGATGCAAAATCGAGTAATTTATTTGAGAAGGATTTAGTATATGAAAGTAAGTAAGCTCATACATTAAGTTAAATAGTAAGTAGTCAAATTTTTATATTTTCTTTTATCAAAATAAACTTCATTGAAATGTTGTCATACAAAAAATAGTGTCCAAGAATCTGAACAACCTTTACAGTTTCATTATGGGAATTGTATCTCCATATTATCTAGTTAAACTCTAATTCAGAAATTAATTTCTATACATTAATACTTTATTGTGCCATAGTCTGGCTTACCGATTGCTATAAACCATTGTGATTATCTTGGTTATTAGGTTACTCCATATTTTTCTTTAAATCAGCTTTTCAATGTTCGTTAACCTACTATTCATTTGCTTCATCTTGTTTTTTATGTTATCATAGTTGTTGTTCACTTGCTTTAAATGCTCTGTGCAAATTGCATTTACTTGTTCAATTATATTTTTACTTTTTAATTCCAGCTCTTTTAGTTTCTCTTCGTTCACTTTTATAGTTGTCCCATCAAATTATGAAGCTTCTTTACTTGCTAGCTTAAATTTTCGCTTTAAATTTGATTTTCATTCATTAATTATTTCAAGCTGTTGTATTGCTCTGAGAATTTTTTCACATGGGTGGCCAAGGATTCTTGTGATGCTACCCCTATTATAGGTGATAAGCATTTTATATTTCATCTTTTCCATAAATTATAAGTTGTTGAATAACTTCAAAATCAGTAAGGTTGACTTTATTTTACAAATTCTTTAATTAATCACTGTTATCTAAATTCTTTTCATTCAATTTGCTGTCTAATATTTCAGGGAGTTGGCAGACAATTATTGTTTGACTTCTGCCATGGCCTCATAATTAAGTCCAGTGAATAGTTTACTAATTACTCGCTCTATTTAATTTAATTTGGGAAAGTAGAGTCTGACTCAGTTTCAAAATCTTCTGAGCTTAGAAGCAACTATTATGAATCTAATTATTGGAGGCCAGACTAAATATTTTTATCTCTTTGAACTTTATCTGAAGAATTATTTTCTGTTTTCTCTATGTTTTGTTAACTTATTTTTTTTTCTTAAAATTTTTAAACCTAATTCTTAGTACTTTATTTTATGGGAGTATTTTTTTAGCTTTCACTTTTTCTGGAATTAAGAGTAGTTCCTATGGATTTGTAAAATTTCCTTTTAAAATTTTTTAGAGTTATATTCTTAAGTTTTTTTCCCTAGTATGTTTTATTATTTCAGATAGGACAAGATCTTATTTTTTTGTTCTTCCATTTTAAGCTCTTCCTGTTGTCCTTCGTTGACGAATTTTGTAGTATAGTTAGATGCTTCTTGATCAGAGATAATTTATTAATTCTTTTGGTCTTTTTAGACCTTTTGTTTGATTTATTTTTTATTCATGCTTTTATTTTAAATAGGTTGATTTTTCTCTGACTTAAATAATAGTTGTTGTTACTAATTTTGGCAACAATTATTTTAAGTAGTTGCATCTTGAAGAAGTTCTCATTGATTTTAGAATTAAAATAGTTTTAGTTCATTAACTCCTATTCTTATTTAATTTTAAATTACCTTTTATAACTTTTTAAAAAGCATTATTAATTTAGATTAATTAAAAAGCATAACAAACTCTGTAAACTATAACAAAGAATAACAAAATCTAACAAATTCTGTAAAATATAACAAACTCTAATAAATTAATAAAAACTATAATTAACAACAATAAAAGTTTGAATTTAGCTTTCTTATCAAAATCTAATGATAAGACTAAATTATATGGTCTGAGTATGGTATCTCATGAACTGATTGATTTTAGGATTGTAAAGATAGGGACCAAAAAAACATACTGTATATAAAATTAATTTTTCTTAAAAATTCATTTGTGTTCAAGAATTTGTGACTTTGAATTATTACAGTCTTGGGACTCTAATTTACTTCTAATAGTATTGAAGAAATTCAATTTGTAAAGAGGAAAAAACTTTAAATCTCAAAAAATTCACTATAACATATAAGGGATCTCAAAATGAAAATAATCAAGGCTTTTTTAGCTAATTTATATAAAAATTAATTAAAAATGTTTTAAGTCTGAGATTAATTAATTTTAGTTAGGTTAGTTTAAATTAATGAGCTTTAGTTATTCATTTCACATCATAAAATTAATATCCTATTAGATAGGTATATATTTAAGTGGGTTTCATTCCTAGTCAATAACCCCTCCCTCATGGAGGTGCATCACGAGCTATTTATAGTTCTGGAGGTCATCAATTAAATTTTTCTTTTTACTCATCTAGTCCCTCACCCTTTTATTTTAGTCCATAATTTTCTATTTTGATTTTGATTGTGAGGGTGAGTTAAGCTTTGATTCTTCCTAATCTGATGTACTTGACTTTCTTTTGGAATTTTGCTTTAATTGATAAGCCGACCTTCCCTTATTTACTAAAGTAATAATTAATCAAGTATAAACTTACCACTAGATGTCATTGAGTTATTTAAGGCTTCCGCAAATTGTGGTTTTCATATGTACAATACGAACTATCCAATTTAATTCTTCTTAACTCTTTAGCCTTTAATATCATTTCATTTACCCCATCAGAGTCCAAAGAAAGTAGAACATCTGTAATCCATTTTTTATCGAGATGGAGCCAATCACATTGATCTGGCAAAAATCTCAGAAATGATGTTTTATTTTCAGCGTACTATAGAAAATTATCCGCTGTAAGTCTCTCTATTTATGGGAAAGCAGATACTATAACATCACATCGTTTTAAATACTAAATAGTATTAAAAGCTATATTATTACCTCTTTTCACCCCTTTAAATACCTTTAAGAAAGTGTATATTTGAGCAGTTCATTTTTGGTAAATAGGCCTCTCCCTCCTGAGTTAAAAAGTCGTATAATTCTTTTTTATTTCCAATCTTCGATTAGACTTAACTTACATGAATTGCCTGGAGATTATTTTCCATGTTTATACTTATTCACTACAAAACATATTGAAGCTGTTTTATAAATAATAAGCTTATTAAATAGAAAAATATATTTATTATAATAAGCTATTACTTTAATTAAATATGTAAGTATTTTCAAAAACAACTGATTCTTCTATTGAGGAATCCATTTAAGTCAAAAATTAAAAACATTTTACCTAAAAAATGTAATAAATCCTTAAACAGAGACTAAATTAACAGGATATTAGAAATTTTTATAAGCAAAAAGGAGGGGAATTAATTATAATTTCGAGGAAGAAAGTTAATAGAGTAATGAAGTTGCCAGTTAGGGTTCAAGTTAAGAGGAAATAATAGTAAAGAGAACATCAACTTTAATATTAAATGGTCAAGAAACTCCAGATTGCAAGGCCTTAATTTGACTTACTCATTCAGAAGTTATTGCTCTCGAATAAGAACATTTTAATAAAATGAACCAAAATTTATAAATCATTGTCATTCTTGATCTAAGGAGAATGCTTAACTCATTTGCAAATGAAAATTCATTTAAAGAATGCATTAACAAATGAATAAGTTGTTGAAATTGAAAAAAGCTTTAAAAACTTTTAGAACTAATGGGTACCTTAAAATCGTAAAAAGCAATAATTTCAATATCAAACATAAATCTATAAGCTATGTTAGCGAGGGATTTTAATTAAACTTAAGAAGACTTATATGATAATGAGGTAAGAATTTAAGCTTTTATTTTTATTTTTGTAAATTCATAGTTTTTATTTAGAAAGCTTTCGATTAAACTAAATAAAAAAGAATAAGTAAAATCTATAAGTATAAACTAATAAAAAAACTTTTAAGATTGGGGATGATCGAAGACTTAATTGATAAAGATATTTAAGATAAGAATGTTTAAGCTCAATAAAATAATAAATTCAGAAAGTTTAATATAAGTGAACTCAAATCTTATAGATTTTGATAAAAGATAAACAATAGTATAGCACATAGACTGGTTTCCAAATAACTCAAATGGAAAATTTTTAAATAAAATCTGTTAAATAAGTTCAGGAGACCCTCTATAAACTATAGTAAGTCTCAGTTTCTTCTACAATAGTTAGGAAAGTTTTAAAAATTAATTATGGATGAGCTATATGAAAGTTTATCAAATTGATTCTAGAGCAAACAATCCACTTTGCAAAAAATAGAGACAGCTTGCAGCAATACATTCCATAGATTTTATGAGTTAAGGCAAACTATTGATAAATATTGATGAGAATAGTCTGTAAAACTAGTCTTATCTTAGAAAATCATGGAGCTTGAAAGAGGTGCGATACTATAATGATAAATTGGTTAGAATGTTCAATTTAAATATAATCGCAGCTGCCTTTAGAGATGTGAGATTGGCATACAGCTTGAATGTTGGAAAGAATAACAGCACTACTTTTATCTACTTTATCCTTCAATTAATTTAAAACTTGGATTCTTCAACCCCTAATTAGAGACACAAAGTAATCATTATTTTAGACAATGCCACATATCACAAAAGTGTACTTGTTTTGTAAAAGTTTAGACTGTATAATCTTTCAATCATGTTTCTTGGAACGTACCAGTTTAATCTAGCCCCAATTGAGAAAGTCTTTGCAAATATAAAGAAAGACGCAATTTCAACTTATGATTCACTTACTAGAGAAGAATATATTCAATAACTAATTCAACAAATCTAGTCAAAGGATTTTTTATGGGTTAAGAGGTACTTTTAAAATTGTTTATTATCTGTACAATCTGCACTTTATCAATTAGAATATTGGGCTCAATTTAAAAAAGACTTTAACTTTGGTTTTATAAATTTGCTTAACTTTAACGAACTAATTACAGTAAGTGATATAATTAAAAATGAATGTTTTATTTAGTTTATTAAGCAAATAAAGTTTAAAAATTATTTTTAAGTTCACATTAAAATCCTTAATAAGCTTTTACTTTAAAACTATTCTGCGATATTTCATTAATTAAAGTTATAAGTTTCACAAATATTTTCCATTTTTTTAAATAATTCTTAGTCATTGTTAAAATTTTTCTTAATTCACTTCCTATACAATGATTAATTCTTTAGTCCTCAATTAAATCAGTCTGAGAAAGTTTACAATCTAAAGTTTAAAGTTTTCATTGTAAGTATCTATAAATTATCAATAATTTAAGTAAAATATTTGAATAAATCTATCCCCTTAATAATCTGTTTTTAAATTCTAGGAAACTTTCAAGTTATTTCGAGGAATCTCTCATTAGTACAAAATAAATTTACGACAACCTTTCAGGAAACTTTCAAGTTTATTAAAGGATACTTTCACAAATATTTAAATGGTAAGTAAGGAAATTAGATATAGGGGAGATCTTAATTATAAACTTTAATTAATTATTTATTTTAGAAAATGTCCAGCAAAAGACAAATCAAATAGAGAGAAAATATCTAGCAAGGAAAGGATGGTAAATACAAATGCCCTCACTATAAAACCTGTAAAGAAAGGTATAAGGGCGATACTAAGAATGCAGTGTACATTCATGTAAGCAGACATCACAAGAAATAAAGTCTAGTTATTCAGGCAGTGAAACCATTCATGCACAGTTGTTAAAAAAAATATACTAGAAAAGCTGATTTAGTTTTCCATCAACAATGAAAAAAACACTGTTATGCTGAAATTGACGCTTTCGAAGTTGATGTCAGAGATAAGGAAGAATGGATTAAACTGAGGAATTGGGCTAAAGAAAGGTATAATAGATAATTATTTGATGTTATAATCAAAACCCCAAAACCCCTTAATGAGGTTTATAAGTGCTTTGATTTGTTGGGAATTTGTTAGGGGTTGGGGTTATTAATAGGTTTTATTTGAAATTTATAGTAAATGTTATTAATTTAATCACTCAAAATGCACTTTTGGATCATGTGGGAGAGGTCTGAAGTTTATCTTACTTAACCACAACTCTATCTGCTCTATTGATATGTCTGATCTTGAGTTTGGTTTTATTATTATTGATTCTGCCATATGTTTTATTGACTGAGATACTTTGGTTTTGTCTATAAACTACTTGATTCTTTACTTAGCATCTTTCTCGCACCTTGTAGAGTAGTAATCGTTATGAGGCATATCGCACTCTATTATTATTGCTGCTAAAGCCCACACATCCCACTAAAAGTCGCGATCTCTCCAGTCTTCTCTTTCTGGATAATAGCCTTGAGTTCCCATTACAGTTCCAAGCCTTGAGACTTCCACTCTTTAGGCTCTGTTGAAATCGATTATTTGCTACTCTTACTGGAGAAAAGTTTATCATAATATTTTCTGGCTTTAAATCTCTGTGAACAAACCCTAACTTGTGATGCTCTTTAATGCCTTGTATGGTCTGAGTAGCTATTTATCCAACTTACTTATGATTCCTTTGATCTGTTATGAAATCTCTTAGAGTCATTTCATAGAGTTGGAGTCTGTAAGCAACATGATCCTTGGCAAGGAGAACAGCATCTAGCTTGATTAAGTAACTACACTCTTTAAACTTTGCTTGAGTGAGTACTTGATATCATTTGTAAACTCCATCTAGTATATATCATCACTTAAGAGATAGTTGAAGGGATACACCTCGTATGCGTATTGATGATCATTGATAACTTTCTTATCAAAGGAGTCCTCTAGAATAAGATAACTTTAAAGAGAAGTTTCTAAATCTATCTACGCAAGACTGGTATTTTCTTGTATAGAATTTTGATCATGATTTTTGTGATTTCAGAGGTTAGTTGGTTACGTGCCTTCTTTACGTACTCTAACTCACTAGCTTTTTCAGGCAATACCGCTTTAGAATATTCCCTCGATTTTCTTTTGTTGAGAAGCTTCAACTCAACTTCATGCTTTTCAATTTCTATGTCTTTTTTGTGATCTTTTAAAAGATGTTTCTTCAAGTCTCTTGTATGAGAGTACTACTTATGGCACTCAAAGCAATCATACTTCCCATCGATTTTGTCGTGATTTAAGTATACAGTAGGCTTGACTTCTCTATGCTCCTTCATATTTCTATACCAGCTTGCGAAATCTCTCTCACAGCTCACAAAAGTATACTTCTATTTCTTCAGTTTGTATAGGA
>ARYC01018111.1:0-115280 GCA_000711775.1 Oxytricha trifallax
CAAAGAAGTAATGGATTAACTTTGATTTTCAATTACAATTATTTTATAAAATTTATACAGACAACAAAAGTATAGGAAAAAATTAAGATGAAAAACAAAAGGTATCTAGTACCTTATTTTCTAAGAAAGGTAAAGGTAAACAAAATGGTCCCTAATTGCTTAATTTATTTAAAGAAATTATTATATATTTGAATTAAAATAATAAATAACAACGGATACCAAGAATTTATAATTTATAGGAAAAACAACTCAAGCAATATTTCAATTTGCAATAATTATTAATATTTTTATGTCAATACTATTCTAATTTTTCAAGAATCATATTTATTATTTTTATATTAAAAACCTCAATAATTTTCATATTTTAATTTGCATATTCCCTAAAAGTAAATTAATTTAAATAAAAATTTTTTATATAAATTTTTGGGTTTTAATGCAAGTAATTCAAAATTGCGAAAGACAATAATGACCTAATTAAACTCTAATTATTATGAAAAATAAAAAGACTTCGAATTTTATAGAATATATAAATAAAAATAATGCAACAAATTTATATGTCTTAAAAAACAATTTATCGAGCCTTAAAAAGCAATTATGTTTTAATGATATTTATTAAAATAAAATACTGACAGAGGTTAAAAGAAAAGATTTTCATAAAAATTAATGTTTCTTATTAAATATCTGAATAAATTTTAATTAATAATATTTTTATATTAAATAAATTTAATTCATTTTTTTTTACTTAAACCAATTCTATTGTTCTTTTGAAATACTAAAAAATTAACTTATTTCATCAAATATTGATGTACAATAATTTGAAGCTAAGTCTTTATATTTTTCAATAGGAACACTAATTTACGATGCCAGCTGGTTTTAGCATTTTTTAAATATTGAAAAATTATACTTACAAGATGCTTATTTTACTGAATTATGTGAAGATTAAATTTAAGTTATGCAAAAGATTTATAAAATCAAAAATTAAAATACTTAAAGACACTTTAAACTCCAAAATTTTACCATTAATAAATGGGAGAAAGTAATTTTATTAAAACCATATTAAATTAAAATAAAACAGTTTTTTTTTAAAAAAGTGGCTTAAAAAAATCATGCATGTAAATAGCACATAAATTTATAAAAATAAACAATAAACAGTTAATTAGGTAAATAAAAAATACCAATTTAAATTGAATTTTAGTTAATTATCCAATTCTTATTGTGAAAAAATTATTAACTTTTTAAATATCACTTTCTCAATAAATATTTGAGGAAATCAGAAGATTATATGAAACCAATTAAAATATCTATACAATACTCAAACTTTAAATGTATTATATTTATTTAATTATATCTAGAATATGTGATAAAAATTTAAAAGCCAGCATAGCTATTTGTGCTACTAAATTAGTATGATATTAATTATTTTTTGAAACAAAAAATATGAATATTTATAGCTAATATTTTGGGTTTTTACTATATAGATATTTATCCTCAATCTTTAACAACTTAAAAATTTTATGATAAATCAATAGTTTCTAGAGAATTAAAAATTGAAACTATTTAAACTTTGAAAAATTTAAAATATCTCAAATTAACTCTTGAATCAATCAATAAATATAAATTGCTTTAGAAAGAATTATAAGCTACTTTTACTCATGATTTCTAACTATTAATTAGTTAGTTTGCTTTATTTTATTAATATCATACGGGTACAAGAATGAGATAAATATTCACTATATGGTGATCTAAAAGAATCAAAGTATTAAACTATTTTTAATATTAAAGTTTTAAATTAATTTTGGTGATATTTTAATTTATAGCTTTTATAGCAAAAACTTTGATGTTATAATACATGCAATTGATTTATAGATAACTTTACCAAATTCACAATAAAATAGGGGTAGTATGAATAAACTTTTATTCATGAAATTAAAGATTTTAATTTTATATATCTCTTTATTTTCCAAATAAATTTTTCTATTTTAAAATACATCAAACAATTTAGTCCTTCCCAAAATTTCAATTTAGATATGATAGAATATTAAACAAAATAACATGGACATATAAATGAAGCCATTAAGGTTAAAAATAATTAAGTTTATGCATAAATTTCAATTGGCTAAGTTATCAAATATTTAATATTTGATAATTTCAAAACTAATTTTAAGAAACCTAATTTATTATTAAATATTATAATTTTAAAATAAATATAGATAGAATAAAGGTAAATACTGTAAAAATAATTTAAATTAATTGTAGATGATTATTTTTAAATGAAATGTGCAATCAATAAAAAATAATGAAAAAATATTAATTTTGTCAAAATATTAAATTTTAATTAAATCTATGAATAATTAATTTGTTAAAATAGGTTTTATCTAAATATAATAAAATTATTTCGAGAATTATATACTATTAAAATTTTTGAGATTAAAACTTTTTATATAGCTTTATTCCTATATAATTAAATTAATCAATTTTATATCTGTGTGTGTATAAACAATTATTCATCATTTACTTATTACACATAAATTTAAATGAAGTCAATTTTATTCAATCAAGTTAGAAAAATTACATAAATATATAAGAAATCTTTTTAATTTATCTGTATTTTTTAAAAATTAATTGATTTATTTATCTGTTGTTTTTTCACTATGAACAACTTGGTTATTTTTATAAATTTAATTAAATAATAATATCATCACATTTTATTAAATTCTTAATAATTATATCATTAAATTTTTCTGATAAAAATTCTTAGAACTCTATAAGGTTAAAGTTACCTTTGAAAAAATTCATTCAAATTAATATAAGTTCTTCATCTTTAATATTATAATTATTAAATTTTTTATATAATGTTTTGTGAAATAAAAAAAATAATAAAAAAATGAATTTTATCACAAATATTAAAAGTGTGTATCAAGTTAACAAATATTAGTCTGTGCATTATATAATTTTAATTGAATTATAAAATAATTATAAGTTAAATTTTTATATGAATTAATAAATATATATTATTAATTTAATTGTTCACTTAGTTTTTCTTCTCTTGATTGTGTCTTCGGTGAGATCTTTGAATGGATTTTGCATTTGTTGTACCTATTTTTCAATTTCCTCATCATAAACCAATTCTTTCTCATTTCTCATTCTTTTCTTCCCAATATGGATTTAATTAAGTTCTTATGAATTTCTAATTTCATCTTGGTTATCTAAATCCTTTTTCTATTAATTAGAATTTAGTTATTCTTCCTCCTGCTGATTCTTTTGTTTCTTGTTGATGTAAAAACCAAAACCTACTTTCTGGAAATCTTTTAAAGTTCTCTACTGACTCAATCCACTTTATGTTAATTATGAATTTTTATTGGTAATTTAAGTGTCTCCTAGATTTCTTTTTAATTAAGTGGCAGAGAGACTTTTACAAGATTATTGAGTGATTTGAGTTATGTTAGATTAAGTCACTGAGTTTTCTTGTCTCTCTGAAATGTGTGAAATTTAAGTTTCCATGTTTAATTCATTTCCAGTTCTATCTGGGTATAATTAAGTATCATTAATCATAGATTCATTTTCATCAACATCTGAAGTCCCTTCAAATGAGTTTTAAGTTACCATGATTTTCTCTATTTTCTTAAGAATTAACTTTTATTATTTCATTTAATCTTTGTTTTTCTTGCCACCTATAAATTTATTTAATTAAGAATTTGGATTGCAAGCATATTTCAGATCTTCTTATTCTTGACTGTCTAATTCTGGATTATTAATTTTAATTGATTCATTCATTTTGCAATTTTATTTTTCATCATTTAAATCATAATGAGGTCCATCAAATGTTGCTCTATATTTAGGCTGTCTATCAATTATTCTTTAACTTAAAATCATTTGATCGGTTTGCCTATCATAAAAACTTTAAGTTGGTGGATGCTAAAATTCAAAAGCTTTGCAAGTTACTGAAATATCATTTTCAAGCATAATTTTTTGAGCTTCTAAATGTTTTGCCAAAATTTATTTAATATTTTCAATTCTAAAATTCACTTTGAAATCATCTAGTTTGTTTTGAGCATTTTAATTATTAAAATTAGCGACTTCTTAATTTTCTATTTGCTTCCACAATTCTAAATCTTAATGATATAGTAATCTTGAGAGATATTCATCAACTGTACCTCTACTTTTAATAAAGTAAGAATTTCTCAATCTTAATGCTGGTTCTACATTTTTATCTTAGGAGTTATTTTTCCCAATGTTTAGTAATGTATTCTTAGGAGTAATTATTTACTCAATTTATTTAATAACATCAATTTTCCAATGATATTCAGCAAACAATACTGCCTCGAAATGCTTTTGGCATTAAATCTTGAACTTCTCGTATTAATCTTGTCTCTAAATTTTCTTAAATCCCTTAATAAATTTTTAGTAACTTAAAATTCCTACAACTAGATGATCTTAAAACCTCTTGCCCTCTGTGTCAAATAATTCTTGTAATTAAGCAATTTCTTCAATTATTATATTTTGAGTTTGTGAAGAATTCTCAACTGATTCGAAGAAATTGTTGAGATTGACAAATTAAACATTTGATTTTTTTAGAGATTATTTTACTGATTCAATTATTGTTTCATTGTATGCTACGAAAATAAAACTAATACCATTTTCAAGTAAAATGCTATTGATTTCTAGAATTTATTTCAATTTAGATAATCCTGTTTTCTTGAAAATAATTTCAAAATCCTTGATAAATTATACTCTCTGTTCTTAGTTCTAAAATTAATCTTTCTTTTTCAAAAGAATATCTTGAAAAACACTTGTATTTTGATTTTAATTTTCATATTCTAAATATTTAGCATCTATATCTTTTTGAATAGATATAGTAACTGGTTATAACCCAATAATTTCAATTTTCTGTCTATTTAGAACAGAAATTTATATATTTTTGTCATCTCTAGTTCTTCTAATAGCAAATCTTTTCATAAATAACAATTCTAATTCCTAGTGAAAACTTCTGCCTGTGAATTCTACACCTTATTATTTCTTGACTGGGTCGCAATATCTGTAACAAAAGTTTAAGAAATCTGGGATATAGTCTGGTCTAATAATTTTCATAAGATTGTAGATTTCAAATGGATTGTATGAAAAATTGCTGCCAGTCAATAAAATTATTCTTTTCATTGAGATTAAAAATGGTACTACTAATTGACTCCAATCTGAATCCTCTTGTTTGAGATATGAAGCTTGGTCTGCAATGCAAACTTTAAATCTACCTTCTTTTCTACTGTCAAACTTCAACATCATTTCCTTTGTTGAAATTAATTGATAAGAAATTATGAAAATTTTGGCTGTGGTCGAAATTTCTTCGTCAGTTGAGGATCCAAATATTTGAATATATTCTGGTTTAATATTTGGTATCCATTTTATAAATTCTTCAAACCATTAATGTCTGAGTGCATGTGGACAAATAATTAAAAGTGGCCATTCTGGTTTATAGATTAAACTTATGCCAATTGAAGTTAATTTCTTTCCCATTCCCATAGAATCATTTATAATTATTCTCCCATTTCTTTTTAAGCATTTTGTTATTGCTAATTTCTAATGTGGCATTAAATTGTTGTAAATACTTGGAGGCATTTCTTCAATTTTAAAACTAGCCTAAATTAAAGAAATTAATAAAATATTAATAAATAATTTTAATTTAATTTACTTACAAATGGGTCGTTAGTGTAGTTGAAATTTCCAATTTATATATCTGGGCCTGTGAATGGTATTTTATGTAAAACTAGATTCATAATAAATGTTGGAATTTCCTCAATATGTATTCTTGCAATTTCACATACTTTCTTTAAACTCTCAAATAATTCATCATAGTAAGGCAAACCCACAATCCATATTCTTTAATCCATTAAAAACTTAGCACCCTAAATATCTCTGATTTTATTTTTAATTTGTTCATCATAAAATTTGTGGAATCTTATGCCAAAAGTAGCCTGTGAAACAATTTCAAATGTAATAAATTTCTTATATGGTAAACTAATTTTTCTCTATTCATTGTATGTATTATTTCTCTTGTCCATAGTGCTGACCATTTAATATTCGATCTCCTCTCCACCATTAATTTTATTCTATCTGTATCTGCCTGGACCAACTTAAAACTTTTATGAAGATAAGATTGGATTAAATCTGGTGTCTTATTTGCAATAACTATTCTAATTTATTTACTCTCTAAATCTGTGCTACTTGGGACCAGTATCGTTTTTAAGTATATCTTGGCCTTTTTCTAATAATTTATCTGCATAACTTTGGCCCTCAGTTAGAGTCTTATCTTATCTCTTTTTTAAGAAATCTAATTTTCCAGGTTAAGGAGCTTAAGTAGAACCATTTATTAAATTTTAAGTAGAAGAGTTGAATTAAGTTCCAGGGTTTTGAGAAGGGTGAATATTTTAGAATTTTGTAAGTTAACTTTCGTCCAGGTAAATTACTTTATTTTACTCTCTGGATTTCTCAGTTTTTTCCCTCAAGTTTTTAATCCAATTTGTATTCATATTTTTAAAATTATATTATAATAATTTTACAAATGTTTTACTTAAATACAAATTTTACATTTTCAATTGTTTGAATATTTAAACTTTCAAAGTTTATGTTAAAATAAATATCTTGGAAATTATTAACTCAAAATGATAAATTAAAAAAATTTGAAATAATATTTTATTTACTAGCACTTTTTAATTCTTTTCTATATTGACTTAATTACTTTGTTTTAATATTAAAAAATAAGTTTTTAGTTAGCTCTTTTCAATTTTAATCTATAATATTACGATTATATTATTGAATTAAATGAATCTATATGATAAAATATTACATAAAAATTTTCTATGAAATAAATTTAGCATTTTTATAGAGTTATTAACCATTAATGATTAAGTTCATTTAATTAGTTTAATCATTTATTCATAAGAAATTCAATTTAATTATTATATTTTCAAAATTAATATTCATTCTTTACTTTAATTTATAAATATTTATAGTTAAGTTATGATTGATAAACAATTCTCAATACTTATATTAATTGCATTAAACGAATATATTAAAATAAAGTTTTGTACTAGACATTGGTTATTTATTAATAAATTTATTAAATAAAAAATTCAAGATATTGCTAATTAGCTAATTAAAGCCTAAAATTTATTGTATTATTTAATTGGCATTATTATAGTTATTTTTATTGAATTTATTTTAAAATATATTTTTGAAACAATTCAATGATTTAAATCTTAGTGCTTCAGGTTAAAATGGTTAGCTTATAATTTTTTTAATTTTAATAATATAAACATAATCATTTTCATAAAACTTTACTATTTTATTTTTTAGAAAAAATCTTATCATTTAAATCATAATTTTTAAATATTTGGTATAAATTTCAGTTCTAAAAACAATTAAATTCCATAATACTACATGAAATAGATATGTTATAGTTTTAAATTTTTTAAGAAATTAAATGAAAATTATTTTAATTTATTTTAATAAGAAGTTAGTCAGTTAGAAATAATAATAATAATAATATATTTCTATTTAAATTATAATAAACTCGATTTATTCTAATGTGAGAGATAACGTATAGGTTAGCTTTTATTATATTTCAAGTAGATTAAAAGTTTCAAAATGAAAATTAAAAAGTTTACAAATAGTGATTTTAAATAAAACAATAAATTTAAAGTTAGTTTTGACTGAATGCAAAAATACTTATTTAATTTATAAAACTTTATACTACACAAAATATTCTTATTTTTTAATTTTATAAAGGAAAGCTTCTCTTTGGTTTTAAGTAATTGCTCTAAAAGTTTATAGATAATTTACTGATAATTTCAAATAATTCTTTCATTTATCAAAATAGAATAAGGAAAATTTAGAAGTATGGTAATTAAAATATAATATGATTGTATTCAATTCAATTTGATAAATTAAAGTAATTTGAAAAATAAATAATTATTTATTGACTTAAAAACCATCTAGATTTTGTATTAAAGTAAATCATCTCTAAAGTTAAAAATTATATTTAATTCACTTTTCCTTAATTTCAGTTGAACTTAAATATTGGAATTGATAAGTTTCTTAGGGTGGGTTGATTATAAATAAAAAAATTGTGTTTTATAATTCTTATGATTTGATTTTTTCCCAAATATTTTTTATAAAAATTTCAGAGCTATTCAAATTTTTAGTCAATTGAAGATTAATTTAATAATTTTTTTTATATCTTCATTGGTATTCTCCCCCATTATTTCTAATAATTTGAATATTCAATCTATTTAAGGATTTAGTATTAATTAATTTATAATAAATTATTATAATTATTTTTTCCACCAATCAAGATGTATTCAAGTGATATAAAACCAAATTTTAATATTTATCAGCAATTACCTCTACAAAATTAACTCTAACTTTACAATAATAAAGCCTAGTAAGTTCAAGTTTAAGAAAGATTTTACTAACCAATTTAGCCTTAAAATAAATTTTCTGATAATCCATAAGGCTTTTCGCATACTGTTTTATTAGAAATAGAGAAATAAATTGGTATTTTCTAAGGAAATTACAAGAAAAATATCAAAAACCTGATACATTTCCTTAATGATGAAGAGTTAAACTTTGTGGCATAGAGGAAAATCGTCAATGACATAGTTAATGACTTAGAATTAACAATTAAAACTATTGGTGCAAGTGGTTACATACAAAATATAATAAGTAATGTCAAAACATTTATCAGTAATATGAGTGACAATGATAAGGCAAGTTAATAGAAATCCAAAAATTAACAGAAAATTTATTTTATTCTAAAGTTATAGTAATTATTCCATTGGATCTGGCATTCAGAAAATCTTGCCTGTGAATTAAAGCGAATAATAGCATATTTTATACTCTAAAAATTACCATGACTCACTTAGAAATTCAAGAGTTACTACCTTTGAATAAGAGGATGATCAAGTATAGGAAACAAATTAAGCCAATTATTCACAAAACTTATTTAGAAACAGTTAAGTTGAAAGTAGACAGAGTACAATATTTGATATGATTCAATCATCAAATTAATTTTAAAGTAATTGTTAAAACGGAGGATCAAAGCGAAAATACTTAAAACATAAAGTTAAGAATGTTAGATAAAAAGTAAAGAAAGATATTCCAGAATTGAATAAATTAGATCAAATTCAAACATCAGCTTTGGCGGTGGACGTAGATTAGATGATTACTATTTTCACTTAATACAATGAAAATCAAAACGCACTGTCAAAAATCAAACATAATGGAAAAGTGCATACTAAGCGTATTTTCTATAATAATTAGCAAGTTCCATTAAATTATTTCCTTAACTTAGAGAAAATAATTGGAAAATTAAATATCAAGATAGAAGATCAACTAATTCAATAAATTTTGAATTTAGATTTGAGGTAATTTTCTGATAAAATTACAATTCTAGAAATTGACAGGTAAACTTTCATAACAAAGAGATTTAGCAATTTGAAATTTAAATACGATAAGTATTTAATTGCAAAACTTAAGAGACAATTATTCAATAAATTAATCGATGATACTACAAATGAGCAGGGTTTTGATTTATTAATTCCAATTAAGAAGGAAGAAGCGCTTAAATTATAATATAAATAATTTAATACTAAGTGCATTTATGTTACTGGCAAAAAATCTTAGAAGTAAAATTTAGAGAATCATAGGAGAGAATTTAATCTACAAATAACTAATACAGAGGAATCAAAGATTTTTAAATGTTAAATATGCGAATAAGTTTTGGTTTGTGACCCAGAAGATTTAATTAATGACTGTGAATATTAGAAACATTGGCAGTAACATGTAGTCTTATTTGATATTACACTTCAGCAAAATTTACTCTAAAATATCGATATATAGAATGCTCATAAATGTCTGTACTGTGGTAAAGTTCTAAGTTCCACAAATTATGCAAGAATATTTATGCATTTAAGATAAGAATGCAAAAAATATATAGAGCTCAATAGATTTTATGGCAGAGTTTACCTAACTTCCCTTTAGTAATTATTCTCAAAAACTCTTGAGAAAGAATTGATTTTATTTGTGCTTGAAAATGATTCAAGAATTTTAAAAGATTTGGATATTATTTTAGCTCTAACTCCCAACGAATTATTCATTTAAAAAAACGATGCAAATAAGATCTTTGAGAAAATAGCAGAGATATATTTAGTGAGTGAGTAGGAATTGAAATAACCTTCAAAATAAAGTAATTTTACGAATGGTAGAACTATCAAGGAAGATCTTTTAAGAATAAAATCTCAATATGAGAAGGATTAGGTCAATCCAAATATCAAATTGTAGTTGAAGCAAAATCACTTAGAATTATCTCAAGAAAGCGAGGAGTGCATTATTTTAGAGCAAAGTGGACTGATTATTGACAATAATAATGACTACTAGCAGTATTCTATGATGGACATTGGACAGGAGCAATATCAGAATAACAATCAAAATGAGCAATTTTATTAATCGGATGAAAATAGCAGCAGACACAGCAATAGTGACATTGTCGAAATTAATGATTCAAAATATTATTCATGATTAATTTTAATTTAAACTTAAAGTTCAATAATTTTATGAATTATAATATTAAAGTTCTTTTGATTGTCAGGTAATTTTTATTGAATCTAATATTAATGTTAATATAAATAAAAATTATAATCAAAGAATTTTTGGGTATTTTATGATTATAAAATGGTGACTTTGATTATGCTGGATTAAATTATACCTTCATAATATAAATTAATATTTACATTTTAATCAATTTTATTCTATTTACCAATTTAATGATTAATTAAATAACTATTACTAGGATTAACAAAAAACAATTTATACTTAAAGCAATATTTTTAAAGAATTAAAATTCATAAAAAATTTGATAATAATAATTAATGTTTTTGATTTATTTGATAAACAATTTTGCTGCTTATTTTAGCATTTTAACTATAATTATTTATTTGGATAATATAATTTTTATATTACAACAAGCATTTATAGTAATAAATAAATATAGAATTACTTTGGTAATATAAATAATGTAATAAAATTTAAATTTCAACATATTATTTTAATAATTTGTGGGACAAGACATATATTTATCACATTATTGATTTAATATTAGGTCCTGGCGCTTTAAATAAACTATGAATATTCATAATAACTATAGTTACATATATATATTTATTTTTTAATACTACAAATAATGTGATATTATTTAATTTATATAAAAATACATATGTTGCCTTAAATTTCTATGAACTTTTATTTTATTAATTATAAGACTTTTGTAAGTTTTATTATCTGTTATACGAAGTTTATTTTTCTTACAACATACCTTGAAGTTACTATTTTATCCATTCTTCCTTTTTTACCTTAATTGACTTTTATTGCAATTTCATTAATAATTCTATTAATTTATTTATTTCAGTAGTTACAAATTTAGATTAATTTAAGATAAATTTTCTTTAAATATTCGAATACCTCCAATAATTTAAAAAAGTAATTGTTTACAATTTTATTTTATTCAAAAATATTTTATTGCTTAAACTTTTGAATTCAGTCAAGAAATCTTAAGACAAATATATTTAAATAGCTCTCAATTATCTTAATGAAACTTAAAAATAGCCAATTCTAGGAATAATAATTAATAATACTTATCTCCGAATAAGTAAAAGAATTATTAATTTTTCTTCGAAATTTAAAAATATCATTTGATTAATAACTATTTCTATTTTCATTTTTTGTCCACACTTTATAAAACTTTAATGATTTGTATTTAAATTAATTATTATTTATTATAGAATTGGTTTCACTTTATTTAATATTTTAACTATTAATTAAAAAATTTTTACACTTATAAATATTTAGATTTTTAAAAAATATTAAACAGTATTCATTAAAGAATGCTTAAAATCAAAATATAATTTTATATCATTTGAATTAAAAAAGAATTATTTATATAAATGAATTTTAATTTTTAGACAGATATAATTTACAATGATAAATGACCAATTCACTCTTGTAATAGCTAATTATTTCTAATTACAAAGAAAGTTTATTGTTAATTTAAATTTTCACCTATTTGTTTACTAATTACCTGGTTTATTTATATTTTCTTCAAATATCTTAACACTTTGGGGTTTTAAATTTGAAAATCTTTAAGCTAATCAATAAATGGAAAATTTATTAATTCTTCATAAATAATTACATTATTTTGTAAGTACTATTTCACCTAATTACCAAATTATTGAACTTCTTAACAATATAATACTAAAGTCTTATAATTCAAATGATGAATTGATTAAATTAAAGATTCGAAAGTTGTATCAAATGTTAACATCAAGTGAATTTCAAGCTGCTCCAATTATTTATATTTTGAAATTTCTGTTATGAATTCAAGATATTATTACTCACTCACTATTGTAAGTTGAAGATATTAAATATTCAAAAGAGACTATAATTTTAGATAGTTGATAATTTATTCATCATTCAATTCTTAAAATTCAAGAATTTATTATTAGAATTCATTTTAGATTTTGTACTCACAATTTGGAATTAAAATTGCTAAATATGCAACTGAACCAAAGCAGCTTTCATAATTAATGTTTCCATATAAACATGTCTATTTACTTTCAAAGTGCTTCAATTAAGTTAAGCTTTATATAAAATCATGATCTAGACAAATTGAAGATTTAAATGTAAGCTTTTTCAATTCATCATAACAGCATTTTAAATTTTAACTTTCGTATAAATCTCCAATAACAATATTTTCAATTATTATTTCAGAAAAAGCAGAGAGTATACGAGACAGTTTAAATTTACTTAAGGTAATGCTTGAGTTTCTTATAATGACTTAAGTAAATTTAAAAGTCTTAAACGCTTAATAATTGAATTACATTGCCAATATGTTTTCATCACTTTTCTAATTTAAAAAATTAAATTCTAAATTGATAAAGATTATTAAATCTGGAATTTTCCTTCTTAAGTCGTGCAAAAAGAAAATGAAATTGGCAATTTACTTTGAATTAATAACTTGATCAAATACTATAGTAATTTAATACATAAACTTTATATATTTTTGTAATGATTTGTATATAAGTACATTTTATACATGATTAATATTTATTTTAGGGCCTGATTATTTGAATTACCTATATAACATATTTTAATCTAGTAATTAAATTTCATTTTATTATAGCTAAGTGCATATTAAATGAATTTAATTAAAGGACAGATATAAATAGATTAGCTGTCTTATGTTTTTGTTAATTTTTAATTTTAAATTAATTGGAATTTGTAAAATTTCCTATTTATGTAACAAGAATGATTGAAATTAAATTGTTTAAATTTGTTCTATTTTCTCAATTATTTAGGCATTTTTATATTTTAATGAACTTTCTTTAATATTTTATGAAATTATTTAAGAACTGTAATTTTACATTTTATACTTACAGTAATTTAAAAAATTGATTATAAGATTGAAAATGTAGATAAGTTATATATTGAATAATGTTGTTTTTGTTTTTGTTTAAAAATGATCATATTAGAATCTCATAATCTATTTTTAAATATTTAAAATTCAACTAAATCATTATCTATACTATCCTAATTTTTTTAAGAGTAAAATGTGCAAATAAAGTTTATATTTATTGTATTATTACTATAATTAAATATAATAAATATTATGAACTTCAGCTAATTATATCAATCAAATGAATAAAAATAATAGAAATTTTATAATTATTGAATTTCTATTTAGTTATCTTTAATATAGTTAAATTAATAAAGTGATTTAATTTATAATCAAATATACTTATTTATTTTATAACATACTACCGATTAACATATATAACTCTTTACTATTACTAGTTTTTATTCAATTTCAGATGAATATTTGATATCAATAATATAAATTACTACCAAAAATAGTTTAAACAAATATATGATAAAATTATAATAATTATGGAGTAAATTTTTTAATTATAAACTTAGATTCGTAAAATACTATGAATTATAAAATCTTATATTATAATTTAATTAAAAATTGTTTTTTTATTGTTCTATTTTTAAATAACATTTTTGAATATTGATAATTTAAAAAATCAATCACTTTAATTAAAATTAGTAGATTAAACATTATTAGAAAAACTTGGAAGTATTAATTTTAAAATTTCTCAGCAATTTAAATGTTCAATATCTTTTTAATTAACAATTTGATAAATATTTTCTTATTATTATTATTAATTTCTTCCAATTTCAATGAAAAATATTAATTTATCATCAATTTTGTATATTTTGATAATAAACGGTTTATTTTAATTTCTTTTTTACAATTGTATCCTCAAAAAATAAGATTTACTGTCAATAGTATCTATGAATAATTAAGTTTCATAATTTTAATCAAAATCTTTATTGAGTTATTAGAGAGAAAATCATATGTAATTATTTAGAACTTCTTAGGACAAAATAATTTAATAGGCTCAAATTCAAATACAAACTTTTCCATATTAAACCTTTTGTTATATTTAAAATCTCTTAGAAGCTCATCGAAAATTGAATATATAATCGAGTAGTTATTTTTTATGACCTTAATATTTGCAGACACCTTATGTAATACGATAAATTGGATTTAAATGTAGCATTCAATGTAAGATATTAAAGTTTATAAGCCTCAGAAAAATCAATAATTTAAAAAGATAAGTTTTATTTTTAATAATGTGCTTTCTAATTTCATTTGAAAATTTATCATCACCTTTTGCTATTTTTAGATTATTGTTAATTAATTCAATCTTTCCTCTACTAATACTTTATAAATCGATATGAGTTAGAAAAGTTTTGCTTAAAAATTATTATCTAACTTGAATATCTTAAAGTTATGGGAATTTACATATTATTTCTTCAATGCTACAAATACATCTTATTATTAGCAACTATTTGACATAATTAAATTGATGAAATAAACTGGTAGGCACGATACTTATTACACAAATTTAAAATATGACCATTTAAAAATCTTTGGTCATTCTATAAATATTTATATTGTTAAGATTAACACTGCAATTTAAAAAATAAAGCTTTTAAAAATTACTATGTTATTTATTTAAATTTGACCATTAAGTTTCCCCTTTTTATAGTATATTCTCAACATTTTTAAACTTTAGATTCACTTTGATATTTTAAAACAACTTTAGTTAATAAAGACAGCTAAAGTAATTTTAATAATTTTTGAAAGTAAGTTCTCTTTGAACTAGAAGTGTAACTAAATTAAAAGTTTCTATATATTACAATAATTAAAAGTTATTTCTTATTATAAAATGATAATTTAAATTCATTTTTATTGATACATCATGGTACAATTTAAATTTGAAATAGCTGATTAAATCTTATTCTCAGTTCTGTTTAATAATTTTGAGACTGAATGATACTAATTAAGCTCAAAATAATTATAAGTTATTTCTCGAACATTTCTAGGAATTAATATTTTGATCTTTTACCTCTTGCCATTATTTATTTTGCTATTTTAAGTTGATTTATTCTTATAAAAAGCATATTTAGATTTTGTGCATTTCATTTGTTTTTTTGCATAATAATTATTATTCAAATTCTTATTTTATAGTTATGCAGTATGAATATTTAATACGTATCCTTATTACTTTAAATTATGCTAATCTAAGCAATTAGTATATTTTAGCTAAAAATTAAAAATAATCCTAACTTTAGTTTAAGCACAAAATATGAAAAATATGTCGAAATAATAATGTCAAAAATATTTATAGAATTTTGTAGTTAATAATATAATCTCAATTAAAAGATAAGTTGAACGATTTTTAAATGTATTGCTGGTTAAGTTAAATAAGCTTTTATATATACGTATTGAGATACAATATTTTATTAACAATTTTATATTGTTAATAAAATATTGTTTCAATTAAAATGGTTTAACTGCATTAGTTTTAATAAATTAAAAAAAATTCCTATTGTTATTTTTTGAAGCTTAGTTTTTTTTTAATTTCAAAAATATTAAATTTGGCTGAAATATAATTAAGAAAGGATTCAAGCATATTCCAATCCTTGCTAAAAGATTGATGCTAAACTCTTAAGTGGTTTAATTCATTTGATAAAATGCTATCAATCTTCATAAATTAGAATAAATATGAATAAAATTAATAACTAAAAATTAGGATCAACAAAAGTTAGGCACTTATATTATGATTTAAAGACTGAAATATTAATACTTACTTTACTTTTATGAGAATGAAAATTAATGATTTTAACTTTAAGAAAAATTAGTTTACACGGGTTTTTGGAGAGATTCATGGAAAGTATTTACATTAGATGGTTTTCTAATACTTCACTGATTTATAATATAGTTGGATATAACGAAATGATTACTAATTTGCGAAGGAGAGATAGATCATATCTAAAATTTAAATAACTATTTTAAAAATCAAAGAATTTTCACTATTGAAATAAATGATAAAGATATTAATTATAATATAATATACAATATCAATTGTATAATTGAATATAGTAAGCTGTGATTAAAGTCAAATAACTATTAGAAATATACAATATGATAAATACTATCATTTAAATATTGAATTAATAAATTTATGAAATTTAATTATTTCTATTTAATTCAAATAGCTTTTTAATTTATATCAACACTTCTAATGATTCATATTTTTGTCATCTATAGGTTCGAATATTCTTTCTTCTTATAATTGTGTTCTTCCCATTTCAATTTAAAACGTTTATTATGCATTAATATTCAATACCTTAATAGTAAATGGATTAGTTTTAAAACGCTCTTCCATCTCTATCTGCAAATAATACAATTTATTCTAGTGAATTTCAATCCATAATTAATTTTCATAATATTAGTTTAGCTTTTTTATTGGATCATGAGCAAGGAAATTTAAAGTTGGTTGTTTGAATTTTTTAGGGCAAAATAATTTAATAGTATCGCACTCAAATACTAATTTTTTCCATTTTAAAGGTTTTGTCTGATTAACTATTTCTTAGAAACATACTGGAAATTGTATTTATATTCTAATTTAAAGTTATGATGATTTTAATTTTTTTAAGGAATTTAAGAAACTAATCAGATTCTATTATGTTGTAGCATTTACTGTCACAAACTAGAGATTTGATGCATCAGAAAAATCAATGCTTTACAACGTAAACATTTTATGCTTGATCATGAAATATTAAATTTTATTTAGAAATTCATTATTACTCCTGATTTCTTTAAAATTATCAACCAAAAATTCAATTCTTAGGCTTTTTATATTTTATAAACAAGCTTTTGAAAGATAATTGTTGCTTAGGTATGAAGTAGTAATTTGAATATCTTAAAGCTAAGGCATATATTTTGTAATTTCATGTGTAAAACTAACGCATCTTGCCATTTTTAGTTATTTTATAAAATTAAACTATTGATTTATATTAATTGGCGCACTATCTATCACACAATCCTTCATTATACACCTTGAAAAGTCTTTTGCCATTTTATGCATATTTTTATTACTTAAGTTAATATTGCAATTTACAAAATAGAGCTTGTTATTATAACTATACGAATTATATTCTGCAGCTTAGAATGGTCTCTCGTTTGACTGTATATTTTTTACATTATTAAATTCTAAATTTACTAATACACTCCCAATATAGCTTAGCTGTTTAATAAAGTAGAAATAGTTTTCATATTTTTAGAAAGTAAGTTCATCTTAAATTACAAAAGTAATTTAATTAAAAATCTCTATGTAATGCATTAATAGCTAATTGTATTATATCTTAAAGTAGTGGCTTAAATTAATTTTAATTGATACATCAAAGTATTTTTGGAATTTTTCGATTACTGGCTAAATTTTAATTTCTTGTTTGCTTAATAAGTAATAAACCAAGTGATATTAATTGAACTCAAAATAATCGTAAATTACTTCTCTAACATTTCTTGGAATTTTATTTGTTTTTAGTTGTTTATTTATATTATTCCTATTAGTTTGTTCAATTAATTTTTCATTCGTTGTTTCTTCCTTAGAATTAGTAATTCCCATTTTTGTATAATATTATTGTTTCACCTAAAAATACAAAAATATATAGAAATTTAGATTATTTTGAATATTTAATTTTTATTCAAAATTAAATGCAATATATTGCATAAACAAATCATAAAATCGACAATTTATAAATTTAAAAGCTTTAATGGATTTTTAGTATCTTTTATAAAATATTTTGTAAATATCTATTGTTCAATTTCAAAATAAAGATAAATTGAAATAAAATAGTAATCTTTGTTATAATAGTTGATAAAAATTGGAATAATTATAACATTATAGCTTCGTAAATAACAGAAATCTCTGGATATTAAAACCCCTTATATACAGATACAGCTGGAACTCTGTTAGCAAGATACTTGAATTAGGATCCTTATAAAAGATTATATTATAAAAAAGAAAATTAATATATCCTCCATACTTTGGTATTTATAGTTCTATTAATAACTTTTAATTTAAATTAAGAAAATCAAATAATCTTGGTAAGCTAATGTTTAAATGCTTGAATAAAATCAGAGAATAAATCTATTGATAATATTAAATAATTTAATTTATTTTTATTAACTATGTTAACGTTTTTTATTCATTATATTTCTATCTCATACGGATAAAGAATGAATGATTTGAAATATAAGTCATATTTTTAATCTGTAAGTTTATTTTTAATTACTATGCATTTATTATAACCTTGGATTTTTTTTAATTCAAACTTATACTAAAATTATGTCCCTTTTTAATTTTCAAAATCAATAACATACTAAATTGTAATTGAATTTAAAGCATTATCAATGTTACTTTACTCTCTCTTAGTGTTGTAATAGAGAGTAGGTGTTTTAAAGGTTTACCTAAGCTCTGGATGGCTTTTAATAATAAAATTGCTTAATTCTTAAAATTAAACGGAATTTTTAATTGATAAAATTAGTTCTAAATTTTATGAATTTTGTTAAGTAAATTTTTTTCTTAGTAATCCACTCTGATAGAGTAAATAAATACCTATTTCTATACATAAAGTCTTAGAGCTCTTAATTTTTTAATTTAGTATAGAGCCAAGAAAATCAATGTCTCCACTATATTCCTCAAACATTTTCAAATATTTTAGGTGGGGAAATATATTACTAATCCATTGCATCTTTGAAGTATCTGTAAATTTAAAAAATACTTCTTAAGAGTTTCTAAAGATGCTTAAAATTATTGCATCCTTAATGTCACAGTGATATAGTTTTAACTATCCTTAAAAATTTATTCCATTAAATAGAGTTTAGTATTATTTTAGATTAAATTTATCAATAAACTTATTTTGTTAATTTGTAAATTATTATTCATTAAATTCATTCATTTCTAAATTTGTATAACTTTAATCTTTGAGAAATTTGCATTTTACTAAATTGATGCATTATATTTATTCAAATTTTTTTAACTCTTTGAAGAAAGCCAGCATGGCAATTATTTTTGAATTATTATGCAAATTTTCAATATTACTAATGATAAATACAACCCTCTTGGAAATATCTATTATGTACTAAATCTTTTAAACGTGAGGAAATCTGCTGTTAAAATATAAATTTGTAAAATTATTCGCACTTGTTTAATATTTTATGTATTTGCAACATTCTCTATCTTATTTGGAAACGATAGTAATCTTTTTAACTATTTCTTAGAAACTTAGGAATGAGTAAGATATTACTCGAAGATTTTTGTACAAATACATTTTTAATTTTTTTAGTAAGTTTTTTATTATAAGTTGTATATAACTAATTACTTATATATTAATTGTATCCTTAAATTAAATATTTAATAAATATTTAAATACCATTGTTTTATAAATTACTTAAATACAGGAAAATTAATTTGTAAATTCATCATACTTAGATCCTTCAAATTTATCATCCGAATATTCAAATTATGCGCTTTTTACTCTTTTGTAAATTATCTTAAAAAAGATAGTTATTGCTTAAAATAATTTTAATCATTTATACTTCTATAAGATAAGAAAAGCAATTAATTATTTTTTCAATGAAACTTTTATTTATTCATATCATTTACAAATGCTTTAAATAGTAATATTAATAATAAAATTCACTTGGTCACCTATCAATAACCCGTTCCTTTATTATTCAAATTTAAAAGTCTTATGCTATTATTTGCATGCTAATATTATTAAACTAAAATTGCCATTAAGAAAATAGAGGTTGTTATTATAACATATAAGTTTTGTTAATATTTTTTAAATGGATGTTTGCTTGAAGTTAAATTATTTACATAATTGGGTAAAGGGTTTGGATGGGAGAACAATTTAAATTTTTACGTTTGAAATATCTTTTTAGCACCTTAAGCCCAATAATAATTTATTACACTTGATTAAACTTTTTTTACAAGTCTCTCTTCAGATACACAAAATATATATATTTTTCTAAGAGATGTTTCATAAAGACCTTATTAATCTCATATCTTTTATTTCAAAGTATAAACCTAAACTAATTGTGATTCTTTTAATTGTAATTACTTTGTTAATTTCAGTTATAAACTTTAATTTAAAATTTATTAGATACCTTTAAATATATAAATAAATCATTTTTATCTTTGCTAAGTTCATGTCAAACTTAATGTTTATAACTTATAATGCTATATATTTAGAATTACATAATAAAGCAATAGATCTGAAAAAAAGTAAAAATCAAAATATAGACAAGTTATAAAAATTGTAATATTTGACTATTTATTTGAATTAAACTTTAAAAATATAAGATATGAGAATAGTAGAGACTTCAATCAATGTTATAACAAAATTTTAACTTTCTTATAATGTAATGACAAATTGTTTTATTTTTAATTAGCAAAAAGCCATAACCCTCATTTTAAGAAAATAAATTTTCTAAAATTTGACTAATCTTTCCTAGCTATTTGATTTAATTGAAATAATTTTCATATTTTAAATGTTCAATTTCCTGAATACTACAAAAGTAATTTATCGAAGATTATTTGATAAATGAAAATTAGCAAAAACTTCTCCTTGTATTATTATTTTAGAAACAAGTTCTATTAAAAATTAAAGAAGTAATTTAAATTTATTTTTGTTAAACATCAAAGTAATTTTTTATATTTTTTTAGTACTGATTAAATCCTTTTCTCTTCTTTTCTTAATAAAGAATGAACCAAGTGATATTAATTGCTCTTAAATAATTATAAATTCATTTAAGTCTTGTCATGGAATATTTTTTTGTTTTAATTGTTTATTTATATTATACCTATTAGTTTGTTCAATTAATTATTCTTTTGTTTCAATTCTTTAGAATTTATAATTCCGATTTTTATGTCAAATAATTAATTCTAACTAAATTGCTTAAAATTAAATAGAAATATTAGTTAAATGATCATTATATTTTTTTTAATTTAATATTAACAGTTTATTTTAAATTAAATTTTCAAAATACAAAAGTTTTCTTGGAAATTATTCATTTTATTTATGAGCATTTAAATTTTAATTTTATAATACAATTAAAGAACTAATTTTTAAACTGTAATTTATGAATGTAAGAATTTTTAGATTGATATAATAGTACTTTTTTGGAATTCTCCTTAAATATTATTCTATTTATATCCCAAATTCAAAATAGAAAAAAGTAAGAAGCTTATTAATACTTTTGCTTAAAATTAAGATTAATTAATATTATTTGAGCAATAATTTAGAACAGTATGTTTAACAATAAATTATTGATAATATGAGGTCTAATTGTGCAATTCATTTCGATCTTTCGAAACTTTTAAGAATACTTAATTCTACTTTCTATATTTATTAAACAATCTAAAACTCAATGAGAATTTTTTATGTTTTGATATTTAGTTTCTTTGTATGGTTTATATTCTTTTTCTACTATTTTTCAACTTTAAAACTCAAAATTAAAAGTGTTTTATTTTAATTTTAATTATTGATTGAATTAATTCATTAGATATTATCAAGCCTTTTATATAATTTTATATATATATATATAGCAAATTAATTTTACATCTTACAAAAGGAGATTATCTTTACATAAAAAGTAAAGAGATATAAAATATTATAAATTTTCGCTTATTTTATTGAATCTTTTAAGTAATTTAATAATTGACAAAAATATTTAAATATATAAAAATTAAATAATTTACATTTAATTCTTTATTAAAACTAGCAATATTTAAAAAATCAATTAAATTATAATTATAATAATATACTTATTTTACAAAATGTATTTACACAAAAATCTACGAGTAATATCTTATTCATTCCTCAGCTTCTAAGAAATAGTTAATAAAATAGCTATCGTTTCCAAATAAGATAGAGAATGCTGCAAATACATAAAATATTAAACAAATGAAAGTATTATTGAAATACATTTGAAATGAAATTTTTAGAGAAATGCAATATAATTTTCAAATTTATTAATTATAACTGCCTCTAATTAGAAATACTTCTAATTCAAATTTGATTTAAATATAATTATGACCAAATTTAATTAAATTAATAAAAATATATAAATTGTACAGATTGAGCAGATTGTGCAAAAATTTAATTGCCCAACAAGGGTCGGTTGTGTGCAGATATATTTATATATATATTAATTATTTAATTATAAAAGCATTTAAAAATGTCAACTTAAATGGTGCTATTCAGCTTCTGTGTCTCTCGCAGTAGTTCTATTCGAGTTGTGATCGTTTTCTGCTCTATCTTGCTTATCATCGCTCCAAATGGTCTCCTCCTCCGTTCTGTCCTAAAGATAGTTTGCCAACTGAACTGTATTGAAGGGGAACTTTAGCTTGCCTGATTCGCCTTCTACCTTTGGTGACACTATTAATCATTTCCTGTCGAAGCAATCCTTTTCCAGAGTAGGTCGTTCGTAGTAATTATCGTGCAGCAATCTTTGAAAAGTATATTTGACTCCCCGTATTTTACATCTACCGCGTAGCCTTTGCCTTCGAGTAGCTTCTTCATCGCCCGAATGTTGTATTTGCTAAAGAACCTCTCTTGATTATTAAATGCATTTATAATTAAATAATTAATATATATATAAATATATCTGCACACAACCGACCCTTGTTGGGCAATTAAATTTTTGCACAATCTGCTCAATCTGTACAATTTATATATTTTAATAATTTAATTTAATTTGGTCATAATTATATTTAAATCAAATTTGAATTAGAAGTATTTCTAATTAGAGGAAGTTATAATTAATAAATTTGAAAATTATATTGCATTTCTCTAAAAATTTCATTTCAAATGTATTTCAATAATAATCAAACAGTTTTAAGTTTCTACAAACAATTTCCTCACTTTTCGAAGATTTAGTACATTATAGATATTTCCAAGAATGTTAAAATGATCATTAGTAATATTGATAATATAGATAATAATTTAAAAATTATAGATATGCTTTCTTTCTTAAATGAGTTTAAAAGTTTTGAATAAATAAAATGTATCAATTTAGTAAAGTGCAAATTTATTAAAGATTAATGTTATAGTAAATTATAAATGAGCTAATTTGATGGAGAATAATTTACTAAACAACAAAATAAGTATATTGAAAAATTAAATCTATAAATATATTAGAATCTCTTTAATGGAATAAACTTTTAAGGATAGCTAAAACTAGATCATTGCAGTTTTGATGATGCTGTAATTTTAAGCATTTTTTGAAACTCTCAAGAAGTATTTTTAAAAAATACTGATACTCAAAAGATGAGATGTTTTGGTAATATATTCACAAACATACAATACTTAAAATTCTGTAAGGATAAACGAAAAAGCATAAATTTACTTGACTCTGTGCTGAAATAACAAATTGGAAATTCTAAGACTCTGAGTATAGAAATTGGTATTTATCAACTCTCAATGATTGAAAAGTATCAAAAGAAATTCAATCACTGAAATTCACTAGATGTAGAACTAATTTTATCATTTAAGTGTTTTGTTTAATTTTCAGAATTAATTGACTACACATTAAAAAGTTGTCCAGAACTTAAATAAAAGTATAAAACACCTACTCTGTTATACAAAACTTATTTTAACTAAAAGGAGAAAGAAATTAATAGCTTTGATACTTTTTTGAATTCAATTACAATTTAGTATATTCTTGATAAAGAAAATAAAAAAAAGGCTTAATTTTAATATAAATTTGAATAGACGAATTTTCACGATTATAATAAATGCATAGTTATAAACAATATGCTTACAAATTTACAATGCTTTGTATATTTCAAGTCATTCGTTCTTTATGAGTATGAAAAAGAAATAGAATGATTAAAATGCTTTAACTTAATTATTTTTAATTAAAAATGTAATATGATATTAATTATAAAACTTATTTCTTTTTATTTAAACATTTAAATTAATATAATTAGATCTCATTTAAATTTGATTTTCTCCATTTAAATTTAAAAGTAAAAATTAAAATATATATAATTACGAAAACATGAAATAAATATATAAAATTCACTTAGTATAATAATTTGTTATAAGAATCTCTGAACCAATATTTATACGGAAAGTTGTCTACTCGATTTGTAGGGAGAATTTTGAAGTCCTGTATTTGGTGATATATACCCAAGTATAAAAACTAAATATTCTAGAGTTCTGACGAATTTTTACATTTCACTTTAGCTCCTCAACTTATTCATGATCAATTTTTATATTTGAAGTTGCAGCATGATAAAAATTTCCAGTTTGGTCAAACTCAAGACTCTCTTGATAATATTTGATATTTCCAAATGAAAGGTCGGGAATATGATTATCACTAAAATTTTTCCTGAATAAATATTAGAAAAAAAGTAATAATCATATTTAATTAAGTTATAAATTGTAATATTACACTAATTATTTGAACTTATACTTCGAAAAAATAATGAAATAAGAATAATTAAACGGTTAATTAATCTCAATTTGAAAATCTATTTCCTTAATTTAACAAATTATTATAAAATTCTAATGGACCTAGATAGTTCTAAAAATTTAAGAATTAATTTATAATTTCTTTAGCTCTTAAGGCCATAACCCTTATTTCTAATTTTCTAAATTTACAAATATTCGACCAATCTCTCTTAGCTATTTAATATAGTTGAAACTATTTTTATGTTTAAATTCTCTTTGTATGACATTAACTGAATATTCTATTAAATATATATATATATATATATATATACATATGTAGCAATTGAAATTAATTATAATTGATAAATCAATATAATTTTTAAATTTGCCGAGTACAGAGCAGAAATACGCCTTTTTCTTCTTTGTTTAATATATTGTGTTCCAAGTGATATTGATTAAATTCAAAATAAATTATAATTACATCTCAGTCTTATCTTGGAATTTTTATAATTGATTTTTCTCAATTAAGATCACTCAATAAATTATTTTCGAAATCTATTTTATTTGTTGTAAATTTTTTAATCTTTATACTCCTTTTTAAAAATAATTATTATATAAGTTTATAATTTCATTTATGATACTAAAAAATTTTATCTTCAACTTTTTTTATCTAATCAAATAAAAAACAAAAAATTATCAATATTTTTTTAACAAGGTTGTAAATATTACAATAATTAATTAAGATATGATTATCCTATCAAATTTAATAAGCTTATTCAATTAAATTAAAATTAAAAATATTGAATATTTTTGAAGCTCTTTTCAAAAACAATTTTCGCTTTTTTAGTGATTTCCTAATTATTTATCATAAATTGTATCATAATTTTAACTATTATAGGATTTTTAATATTGAATTAAGTAAATGAATATATAAAAGGAAAGTTTTTTAATGTTTTCTTATAAAGTTATAACCTATAGATAAACTTTATTTATTAAAATCTTATTATTAAAATATAGAATTTTCTTAATTTTTCTACGTCATAATTTAGTATTATGATTAAATATTTAGTTGATCACAGTAGAATATCAAAATTTTATATTATGCTTTTTGAATGTATTAAATTATTGTATCAAAATCTACATCAAAATTTAATCTTAAATGATTTTAAGGAATTTTATTACTATTACTTTAAATATCCTAAACTTATATTTAGATTTATTCACTGTTATAAATTGTAATCTAGAGGAATTATAGCTTTATATAATGTCCTTAAAAATTTTAAAGTAATTAAAACCCCAAAACTCCTGAAAAAAGTTTTAATTAGTATTTTATTGATAAAAGTTTACGATTAAGGTTAAATTTTTTATAAGTGTTTAAAAGAATTTTATGAAAGTATTTTGCCTTCAATTTAATGTAAGTTTGAGTGTTTCGAATTAATTTATTTAACTTTTCACTCAAAATTCTAATACTCTTTATAATTTCTATATAGACTTAAAATATATTCCTTTATTGTATTCTTTATCATTCAGACTCCAAAGGATTGGGGATTTTAAATATATCTATGTAAGTTATATTTCATAAACTATATTCTTGAATTTAATGTAAAAAATCATCTTTTTCCCCAGCATCCATTTTTAAGAAATCATTTTTTAAATTTTTAAAGGAAAAGCAGAGTTTATATTAATTTGAAAAAATGACTGTATACTCTCAAAATACTTTAATTGTAAAATATTTGATAAAAAATCAGAATCCAAAAATAAACACATTTCTAATTTAAGTTTTCTAATATTTTATAAAATTCTATAATTTTAATATCTTTCGAGCAAATAAATTGATTTCTTGAATATTGATTATTTAATAATACTCCTTTATATATAAATTTCTTAAAAATCTAATAAATTAACAGAAGAATTTTTAATTATCTTGAATTTAGAACTGAATTACAAATAATTAATTTTTTAAAAACAAGAATTTTATTAGAATCTCTTAATTATTAAATATAACTGTTTGTATTTAAATCTCTATTTTCTATTACACAATGAATTAGTACATTGACAAAGATTGTTTATTTTTTGGTTTAATCAATTTGATAATTTAATATACTTCAATAGTTATATATTTGATTATTCTTTAATTTTTATGAAACGAAAAAGTTAAAATATCTGCATTTGAAGAATATTCCAATAATTTATTTTATATTTAAACATTTAATTTCTTTCTTAAGTTTATTCTTAACTCTACTTCACTCATAAAATAGTATTCTTTTATTAATTTTAGCAAAATCTTTTCACTTTTTTAAAGTTTCGCTGATATATAGTGATATTAAATCATTTGTAAATAAGAATAAATAAGTTGTCTTACATTTCTAGGAATTATCTTCATTTTAATATGAGTTTAGCAATATTTTAATGTTATATTATCCTTCTGTTCTATTCAATACATTATTACCTTAATATTTGTTGAGCTTAAGTAATAATACTTTCTTTTATCTTATCATGTACAAAACTACTCAAAATTTGTTCTAACTGAGTATTTTAGTCATAAATTTCTTCAAATTAAATATCATAATTTTGGGGATTGTCGTCTAGATTTCTATCAATGTTCAACGTAACTATTAATAGTAAATAAATCATATCTTTAGCGCTCATATTGAGATATAAATTTATAAAGAATCTTAAGAACAAATTTTTTAGAGTAGACTACTTAATGACATTAGATCAAATTAATTCCAAAAAAAAAGATATGAAAATGATAAAGCAAAATAATATAGAACACATTCCACTTATTAAAAAGAATAACTATAGTATTTTATTATTGTAGGAATACATTCGATTTGGGAAAATGAATTAAAATTAAAATTAATTAATTATTAATTACCTTCAGTTATGTTTTTGAAAAATGCCTCCAAAGCCTGACAATATTATAATCTCTAAATAGAGCATTTAAATTAAGACGGAGGCTATTATTGCTATAATGAATTTATCTTATTGACCAAGCGAGAAAAACTCATTATACTATTTTTGGGAGTTAGCTCAAAATCAAAATATCTCGCTTCCTGTGATGAAAAAGTCCAGCTAAAATTGCGGGATTTACCGTAGAATCTACTTAGATTTGAATTTTGAGTCACTTTGGATAGTATAACTGCCATGATTTTAATATTTAATTAATTTTAATTCATTTTCCCAAATCGAATGTATTCCTACAATAATATAGATTCATACTGCAGCTTTATATAAGTTATGAGAATAAAAAGCTTTAATATTAAATTAATATAATGGTTAAGTTTTATATATTTTTAAGAAAATTGGACTGCTTTGAATCATTATTAACACTTTTAATGAATTAATAGTGAATTTTTTCCCCTAATTTTATTGTAAATTATTATTAATACGAAATTTAGAAAGATCATATTACCAGTTAAACTGTCATTACCCAAAATTATTTGTATTGTCCTATTTTAAAGCAGCTGAGTTTGTCTGTTATTCATTAAATTAAAATTTTTAAAATTGCAATAACATTATCCCATTGTTTTTTTTAAGTTTATTATACTATAATTAAATTAAAATAATGATTATAATATGAATTTATTAGAAATATGTACGATTTTTTAGAACCAATATTTATATAAATTAGGTTTTAACAAAAAAACATTGGAATTATTTATTTAATATATTATTATCTTTTTCTTCTTTTTAAAGCAAATATAATATTTTTATATCTTATATTGAATAAATCATAAAAAAAATATATTATTTTATTAAATATTGATTTATTAGAATAGTGAATAAATATTTAGTAAAATTATATAATAGAAATGAATTAAAATATAAGGATAAAATAATAGAAATTGGAAGTCAATACCCTCTTAAGTTAAAAAAACGCTTAACTAATTTCAAGGTTTTTAATGATCGAAGTTATATCATTGTTGAACTTTAATATGCTATTTTTTCAGAATTAAGATTTAAACTGTGCTAATAAAGCAATTATATTTTAAGTCTTCGAAAATTAAAGAATTCTTTAGTTTAGATAATTACGATTTAATTATAATTATTATAACTAAATTAAATCATAAAATAAAATTTAATTAGCATATAAAGGACAGTAAGAGCTCATAATTAAAAAAAATACATACATCATTTATTCATTTCAGAGCGTAATATTTATTAACATATAATTATAAATGTTTATTAACAAATATCTAATCCAATTTAATAAAATTGCCATTCGCAATTTTTTATGTTTAATTCTTTAAGATATAATATTTTAAAACATTGTTAATGAGAAATTTATTATTTATTATTAATGTTGGATCATTCTATGAAAGTTAAATATCTTGAATTGATGCTTTAATATTAAAGATTATAATCAAATCCACTACAAATGAACCCAGTCAATTAAATTGACATTGACGCATCTTTAATATAATTATATAAAGGCTTATTAAATTTATGTCAATATAATTAATATTAAATTTATGTTTAAGCATTTTAAAATATTTATAAGAAAATTACATAATCAAATGCCTTTAAATTTAAATATTTTAATTGATATTTAAATTTATTTTTTATTTTTTTAAAAATAAAGCTAGTTTAAGATACTTTCGGGCTTTCTAAATAAGGGATTCCTTGAAGTATCTGTTTAAAATTGGATATCTAAAATATAATAATGATTTAATAATTTATAAATAATCTAATAAAGAAATTAAAAGCATATTATCATTAGACGAAATAAAAATATTAAATTATTTCTTTCTTTTATTTAATGTATTTTAATTCATTTTAAGTTTTGTACACAAGTGTATTTTATACTATTAGTTGATTTGTAAAATATACAATAAAAAATGTTAGGTGAAAAATGATTCAATTATAGAATTATGTGAAAAATTAATTTAATATAATGAAGATTTATTTATCATCTATTCAAACTGGAATCAAAGATTGCCATTCTAAATGTTTATTACTTCTTTAGGATAGCTCTCAATTACAATTATTGCCTTTTTTAATTAAAATGAGTCACTTTCCGTTAATTATATTGTAAATTTGATTATGATTGGTTTTTGAATATTAAATTCAGTCAGTTCATATCTAAATGGAGATTTTTCTAGTGTTTTAATATAAGGATAAATTCTAAAAGATACTCTTTTTTATATTTATTTTTAAGAATAAAATAACAGAAATTCTTGCTTGGTTCCTGATTTTAGCTGATATGACTGGAAATTCACTTTTTAACAATAAAAAATTAATTTTTAATATTTTGCTTTCATTATGAATTCAATTATTGAATCAATTTAAACTTCAAATTTTAAACTTAATTGAATCTATAGAATATTATGACGATACTAGAGAATAGTTTTAATTTAAATTTTGATTTAATCATTGCTATACAATATGAGTTTAAGGCATTTAAGAATTAAATCCAATCTTTAAAAGGGTTTTAGTGATGTTTCTTCATTTTTAAAGTTTTAGTTACTATATTTTTGGATTTACTATTAAAAACTGTCTTAAATTTAAGATTATTAACATAAATAGTCTACTTTCAAAGTTTTGAAATTGTAATAATCTTTATAAGTATTAAATTGTAAATATGATTGAATGCAATCACAATATTAAAAGAATTAAATGTTTGACAAAAAATCTTAATCTAGAAATAAAGAATTCTCAATTTTTAATATTTTAATATAATAAAATTTTTTGTAAAAATCATTTCTTTAAAACCATGCTATTGATTTTAAAATTTATTCTGATTTTTTAATAACACTCCTTTTTATTATAATTTCTTCAAAATTTAATAGAATACAAGAAGACAATGCTAGTTATCTAAAACTAAGTACAGAGTAAGTTATCTTTAATTTTTTTAATAAAAATTTCGGGGGGGGGGGAAAGTTTCCTGCACTCGTGATAGTTTCCTGCACTTTTTTTATATGTAAAAATTTTATAAATTTAACAATAAAATTTTTTTTACAACTCATAAATTTTTAGATATTTTTTATATCATATACAAACTTCATGAAAAAATAGTGTTGTACATTCATGATGCTTTTTAAATAAAATAAAGTGAATTAGAAAATGAATTTAGAATAATAACAATAGTAATAGTAGTAATAGTAATAGCAAATCTAACAAAAAAACGTTTCATCTTCATCTTCTTCCTCATCTTCATCTTTATCATCGAATATCTTAATTTTTTGCCCTTCTCTCTGTGGCTCCTTGAACTCCCTCTTCGTTGACGTCTTCAGTCTTACCAGGTGTAACACCTGTAAAAATAAAATGTTAGATATGTTTTTTGTAACTTACATTAATGTTGAATGACACAGAGCACTCTGATCAGACATTTTTTAAATTATTTATTTGTCTATTTTATTATTTAATACAATTCACTTTATTCAAAAAATATCGTAATTATCTAATATTATATACCATTGAAAGAATAAATTAGAATTTTAACAATAAATGGATAAAATATTTGGAATTTCATTAGGACAGAGAGAGAGCAATAATATGGTTGAGATACAGAAGTCTACTAATATCAGATGGAATCTATATAGAGGATAAATTTCTTCCTTGCTTGGATGGTGATTAGATTCCATGTTAATAAAGATACTGATTAATTGAAGAATAGATTAAGTAATAAATATATAAACAAATTAGTAAAAAAAATTTGGTTGATAAATGTGATAAAAATCAAATTCTAAAAATAAAAAAAAATTTAGTGCAGGAAACTATCCTAAAAATTTTTTTTTATTATAAACCGGTGCAGGAAACTTTCCCCCCCCAAAATTTCTTATATGGTTACTCATCCTCATTTACTTATTAATTAATTAATTGAGATGATTTTATTTGAATTTCTCTATCCTAAATAACACCAATTAATTTTAAATTGATAATAATTTTATAATTCATGATAAATTTTGTTAAATCATTCAATAAATTTTAATAATTCTAGAAATGTTCATCTTTTATGTTTTGGTCGAACATTAATGTAATTTAATTAGCTATCATTGCACAATTTAACATCAAATTATAAATCTTGACATTTGATATTTTACTTAAATTTATTTTTAATTTTATTACTTTCATATGTAAGTATTCTTTAATTTATTGAACTAAACATTTATCTCCTTTTTAGAGTTAAGTAGATAAAATGTGATATTAATTCATTGATAAATTAAAATAAATAAGTTGTCTTACATTTTTAGGGATAATCTTTCTTTTGATTTATTCATTTGTATTATCTGAATTCTATTTTCATAATTTTTGCTTTTATTCTTAATATTAATAAATTAGAATTTATTGAGCTTAGTTTATAATATATTAATTACTATTTTCAGGTATATCTAATTCAAAGGTTTTCTAAAACTGAGTAGTTACGTTACTAATTTCTTCATCTTCAATATCATAATTATTTGGGGGGGTTTAATTTTCAGACTACGATATTTAAAATAAAAATGATAAATTAAAGAAAAGAACATTAGAGTACAGCTCTCATTATGAATTTTCTAGCTTAATGTAAACTTAATTTCAAAATCATTAAATTTAAGGTAGTTAATAATGTTATGAATGAATATATAAGCTAGATATAATACATGAAAAACTTAAAAATAATTATTTAAAGTCATTAACACTGTAAAATATAAATATAGACTATTAATAAGTAACTTAAACTTTAAAAATAAAAAATACCTAATAATTATTTTGACTGTTGATAATATTAGATATCATTAAATAAAATTAGGCTTTAATTTTGATTAGTTCAATAATTCTAGATGTGAATCATCAAAATAATTATAACTCATTTCATTTTACTATTAATTAGTATTCTCTAATAATTGATTATTCAATTACATTTCATGTCCCTTTTTAGAAATAAATATCAATATTCAAATTAAATATCCCCAAAATATATCAATAAAATCATAATATCTATGGAATCTCCATGACCCAAATTATTCTGTAAATCTTCATTATAAAATGATAAATCTACCTATTTTTTGCTTAATTTTAAATTTTAGATATTGATAGAGTATTGGTCCATAATTTAAAAATTTAATTATAATATATTTTTATTATAAACAATTTATTAATCATGTTAAATATAAAAAAATTTTAGTTTAAATATTAAATTTAATGACTGCTTTATATTATAATTTAAAATTATAGATTGAAGTTAAAATAAATTAAAATATCATTTTCTTTAATTTACAACAATGATATTGATAACTATCATATTTAATTATAAATTCAAGCCTAATTCAATCGAATTCGTCATGTTTTACAAAAGATATTGTGCAATTACAGTTTAAGAAAATAATTCAAAATAAATACATCAATAAAATCTGAGAATTACTAAAAAAGTAACTAAGAATTGAAATTTTAAAAAAAATTATAATGAATTATGATGACTTAAGAAATCGCGAATTAGCCTTTAATTTTTAAATAAAAGTCTAGGAAGCTGGTTTCTTAAGCTTAAAGATTAAATTAATTTTAAGAATTAGTCTTTCTTATGATTATTTATATTAAATAAAACAATAGTATCAACGCTGAAATCTTATGTAAGTCGAATCAGAATCTAATTGGCCTATTTAATTATAAACTATTAACAAAAAAGCTATGGAATCCTTTTTTTGCATATTTGTTAATCATAAATTTGAAGCTACAAAGAAAGTTATCGAATAATCCTCGGAAAAAGATATAAAATAATTTTGAATCTTAAGAAGTTTTTTCTATGCTAATTTGAAATATTTTAATTTATTTTTATAAGGGAAATTTTATATTTCTATTTCTTAATGGTTAAATAACATAATTTTACCTGTTTTTAATTTAGTTTCAATTATTGGGTTTTCATTTATTAGTTCTTTTGTAATTATATTCAGATTCTTAAAATGAAGCTTGTCACAATACAAAATTAAATGTTTGAAATATATAAATTGAACTGATTCCAATATTTCTGCAATATCGATTTCAAATAACAGTTGTAAATGAACTTCAAGTTGTTTATTTTAATCGATTATGATAATTTTTTGGTAAAAATTTTTAAATTAATCTACACTGTGAAATGAAATTTAAAGATATTCTAGTTGTTTTAATATTTTAAGCCTTGAGTTTCCTGTTATTACATAATTAGTTCGACAATTTTTTTTATTTTTTACATAAATTTATTATAATATTTAGCTTTTTAGTTTAAATAATTAATTTTGATACTTTTTATTTGAGAAATTTCGACTTCTAAATAACTTAAATCAAAGTATGATTTTCTAAATTTTACTTTTTCAAGTTAATAATTATTCATAAAAAAATAATTGTCTAAGAAAATGCACGAATCAATTGTTATTTATTTCATATTTCTCAAATTGCTTTATTTTGAATTTAAATATTCTTGATTACTTTATAGATTATATTCTGCTTGTTCAATAACACTTTTATATAGGCAAACTTCACTGAAAACTTATAAAGAAGGAAATAAGTTGCGATAACAAAATACTAATTTTGAGTTACTAATTGTCAATCTATTAAATGATATTTTGTTTATAGATCCGTCATTAAGTAAAAGCCCTTAGTTTAATTGTACAAAATTTTCCTGATTTATATTTTTAAGCTGTAAATTTACATAGATTCTCTCATTTTAGTTAAATTATATTATATGGTTCAGTATGTTTTAATAATTCACCAATTGCATTTATTTAATTTTTCTGTTTATAAAAAATTTAATATTCTTTATATGAATTATACATTCCAAAAATCTTTTAAATTTGAAAACATCTTAAATATTGTTTAAGTTAATGAGTAATCCTTTTGAATTTTTCAATTCATATTCTATTATTCTTGGTAATAATTGCTTTTCATTATTTTGTAATTGAGTGGATAGTTTGTAATATTTGTTAATTGATAAATATAGATAAATTATTTATCTAATATTTATAGGAATGCCTTACTATTTTATGAAGGACATATTATCTTTTATTAATACTTTTGGTTCTAATTTTTCAAAGTGTTTAATTCCTTACCTTTATTAAATCTAGTCTGGCTAAATTATTATTTTATCTATAACTGATTCTTTTTCGTGAGCAGACAATTTTCTTTGAATGGATAAATTATAAGAAGATTAATCTATAGGACGTTAGTTATTTTGAGATAAACACAAATTTGAATTGCATTGACCCATTTTGGTGAAAATTATTTAAAACAAATTGATTATTATTCTACTTAAATATTACTAAATGAATAATTAAATCGAATATTCAATTATACTGTTCTAAAAATTGTAAAATATTATCATTTATTAATAAGTAATACAAATCAGTTTATAAATAAAATTGCTTGATGTTTTTTAGTTTTTTTACGCTTTTTTATCTTTTTTTTTTAAAAATAATTTTTAATGGCAATATTATTTGTTATCTACTTTCTTAATATAAAAATTAATTCTTTAATTCTTCCACTATTTAATTAAAAAAACTAATTAATCTAAAAATAATTTTAGCAATAATAAATATAAGCAAATAAATTAAAATCGATTTAAATACTTTATAATAATATATGTTTTTAATAATCACCTCTTATTATATCAAATTAAAGCATAATCTAGCAAATAAATAATTACTCAATTATGTTTAGTAGTATAAATTACACCAATTATATTGATTAAGTCTAAAGTTTTAAGTATATTGAGAAAGTAAACTTGAAATATGTTTTAAATTATTGCCTTGAAAGATTGCAAAAATACATATATTTGAAGCAGAATTAGCCAACAGTATCTTAAATTACATATTGAGATTTAGGATATAATAACCAATATTTTAAACAACGATTAAAATTTAATATAAAAAAGATTTTTATGATGTAAATAAAATTAGAAATTCTATTGGTTATTTTATAAATATTAATGAATAAAATGATGATTAAAATTATATGATTGCTTATCATTTCTACGCATAAATAAAAAATTTTAATTTTTATTCAAATATACCTTGCTAAAGTAAAGTAAAAAATTTTGATGTTGATAATTTTATATTTTTTAAAATTTCACAATTTCCAATTCAGTTATAAAATACTTTTCGATTCTTAAATGTCTCTTAATCTATTAAAGCATAACTTTACAACTTGGTATAGTTTATTTATGCAATAGTTATTAATAACTAATTTTAACAAATTTGTTATGAAGTTGTGGTGTTTCATTGTCATAAATATAAATATTTAAAATTATTTATTTTAAATAGTTAAAATAATGTAAATTTAAATAGTTTTTGTTGAATTTTGAGATAAAAAACTTATTAATTTTTAAAACTAGTAATTCATACAAGTCAAGTAAGTTGTACTTTCCTTAAATTATTATTGCATATTCTAACTTTAATATTTATTTTTTTGTTAATATTTGAATTTTATTTATTTTCATGGCCTGACAATCTTTTAAATAATTGTCAGGCCCCCATTTTTTTTTAATGGTTTTAAGTATAATCAGTACCAATGATTTTAAATTTATTCTTTGATTTTTAATATAATTGCTTTTCTTATTATTGTATTTTTTACAATTAGTTTCCTTTTCAGTATTGTTAATTCCTTTTGGTTTTAGATAAAGTCCAAATGGCTTTTATAGGGTGCCTATTTGAATATCTCATATGATATTGATGGACCCTTTATATTTAATAGGGATAATTAGAACAATGTTCTATAATCCTTTTCTATATCTCTTAATTACTTTTGGAACATAATATCTAAAATTACCTCGCCTGACAATTATTTAAAAGATTGTCAGGCCTGACAATTATTTTAAAGGTTGTCAGGCCAGATCAATAATTTACAGACTTATAGACTTCTTAACAACAGAATCTTGATATATTTCTTAGAATTCACAATTCCTGATTGAAAATATTTTAAGTTTCAACAAAGTTCAACTAGCTTCAACAAAAGGCATTGGTAAGTATAAAAATCTGAACAAGAAAGACTTTATTTAACTTGACTTTTATGAAATATATAATAATTAAAATAAAAAAATGGGAAATAGTTAATTATAGTAAGATAAATTGAAGGAAACTTTAGTTTAAATAAGAAAATATAATGAAAAACAATTATAAACTAATAAGATAACAAGAAACATTATGAAATTGTTTACAATTACATTGATGTCAATTAATATCATTTAATTTACAGTTTGTTATGTAAAAATGAAAAGAAAATTTAATCAGTGATCGAAAAGTTTAAGAATTATTATGACATATCTATTAAAATTAACTTAGATCATGAAATAATTTTAAGAAATAACCTGCAATTATTAGAATATTTAAAGATTTTCAAGTAAGTGACACTTGTAATTTATAAAGAACTTACTTAATAAAAATATGAAAATTATTTTTAGAATATCAAATAATTGCATATTCTTAATGTGTTTTATGTAAACTTAGAATTTAGAAAGGTGGAACTATAGAATAATAGCTAAACTAAATGGTAAAATTATGATATGAATTTCTTTTTGGGCCAGAAATTAGAAATATTAAATTGCAAATTTAGTTTTCATAATCAAATTTTTATAAAATGGCAAAGTTCTATAGATATTGCATGCTAGAGAATTGTATTATTGATATATAGTAAATAAATTAAAATAATTACTTATCTTCTAATGATAAGAACTAAAGCTAGATAAAGTACTGATCTTATTACTCTAAATAGATAAAAATGCTAAGTTGTATTTGTTTTACATAAAATATAAACAAGCATTTTCCTTTTGTATAGGATGTTTAAATTGATTTTTCATTTTTGAATAAAAGTACATTTTCGACAAATAATTTTGGTGACATTAGAAGTTTACAAATTAAGTTTATTAATAATGGTTTTTTTTCATATTAAGGTAGAGACATATTTTTAGAGAAAATTTAATATTACCATTTGAAATATTTTAAATTTTCTTTACAAATTCTTGATTTCTCAAAAGCTGTAAAACTTAAGTATATTTCATTGAATACAACATCAAAATCTAAACTAAATAATTTCATAAGTTGCTTAAAAATATTAAACTCCCGATAACTTAAAATTCGAATTTAAATATAATTCTAAGTATGTTTTTAGGAATTAGTAAATCATACAAAAAATTTATTTTGGCATGCTTTGGAATTCTAAGTTGATTAAATTAATTTACTTTGTTCAAAGAATTTTAAAATTTAAACTTATGATTCTCTCACTATTTAGCCAATTAAAATACTGAATAATTACTATAAAGATTAACTTTCCATAGAAATAATTGAGAGCAATTAATATTATTTACATATAAAATTACCCAAGAATATATAAAATAAACCAATGACTTTCAAAGTTTTAAAAATAAGAGAATAATAATTGTTTTTTATTAGAATTTGTAGAAATAATTAAGAAAGAAAGATTTAACTTATTGACGATAATAATAAATTACATTAAAATTGCTGAACTCATGAATTTAAAAACTAATTCTTATATTATTTTAAGTTATAGGTTAGAATAATTTTAGAAAAATTTATAAAACAATATAGTTCTTTAATATTATTGTATGTTTTATTTTTAAATACATAATTATTAGCAACAAGTTTCGAATTCTATCAAAAGTTATATTCCAGAATTTTATAAGCTTTATTTTATAAATATTTCGTTTTATAGTTTTATATTTCCATATAATATTTAAGTAAACTATGAATTTTTATTCTTAAATGTATTTGTTTTATATTATTTTATTTATATGTGCCTATCTTAGATCTTTGATAAAATTAATGAGCGTTTAGCATTGAAAATTGAAAAAATATACCGCATTAACCCATTTTTTAAAATAAAGATATCTATAAAATATTTAATAAACTAATATTAGCTATTTTAATTAATATCTATTCATTAAATAAATTCTTAAATTAATGTACATTCTCATTATATGATGCTTTGCTGCAATAAGATATACATGAGTTATTTTATTATATATTTTATTAAGCCATGCTATCAATAAAATTTGAAATTTTCTAATTTTCTTATCTAGTCCATTTTTGTTAATTAAGGAGATGAAATGATTGCTGGGCGCAACGCATGAGGGGCCAGTCGGCGGGGTTCAATCTGTCAGCGTTCACTCTTCGAGTGAGCTGGATCCTAAGATTTCCCTGCATTAGATGAGTTACCTGGCTTGAGTTCAGTTTCCTAGGTAATAGGGAGCAGGATAGAGGTACGCTCTGCCTCTAAAAGTGAGAAGACGAAAACCATTGAAGCCAACGATAAGGATTTTCTCCCACACCGGGTTAGGGTACCGAAGCTACCACAGCGAAAGGGCAGGGATTACGTTTCTCAGCAGCGGTGGGACCGGTAAGCGTTTTTCTCCAACTTCTGTCTCCTGGTTGAATCTTGCAAGCTCTGTCCGGGTTGTAACCAGACATCTTGATTTCGGGAGGAGACTAGGTGATAGCGAGATTGGTTTTTTCGGAGTTTTCTACTTCAGGACTGCCACGTCACGTAATTTGCCACGTCAAGTCACTCAGATACGTCTACGTCACGACTAAGATTGATGGTTTGATTTTAGTATTAAACAGTGATATGTTAAATTTATTTGATTTTATATCATTCATCATCAGGGAGCTGAAATTGTTATAGCAATATTTCTAAGAATTATGATTAATGAAAGTTACACAATTATTTGGAGGAATATTGGTTCTCAATAAATTTATTTTTTAAAAATATTTGCAATTATAAAACTAAGTTTTCATTTTACTGATATCTCAACGTAAGCTATGAATTATAGTTGAAGATATAATTTACCATTAAAAACAATTTGAATAATTTAAAAATTTAATTAATTGTGAATAAAGTTTTTAGAAATCTAAGAGTTTTATAAAAAATAAAAATATTACAGCTCCTTGAAAAAATTAAAAATCTAAGATTATATTTGGATTCTTCTATAGTTTGTTTTACTAAAAATGACTAGTATCAATTATAATTTATTCAATATTCTTTAAAAAATTAAAGCCATCTGTGAAATAATCTTTATTATATAAGAAGTTTTAAATTTTATTTAAATATAAATAAAGCGGCAATCTTGAAATTATAATAATTTATATATTTAAAATTACATTTAAAATCACTTTTTTTCTTTAAATTTTATCATATAATTAATTTAATAAAATAAAACCTTGATTAATTTCATCTATAAATTTAATTGATTTATTCTTCTTCAATGATTACAATGAAACATTCCTTTTAGTTCCCTACTATATTTGACTATTGTATCATTTTTGTTTTTAATATGTATGGATTAGTGATTTTAAGATCAATTAATTTCTATTTAAAAGGAAATTCTTCTTTTATTATTTCGCTTGTATAAATTTCAAAAATCAAGTTATTGATATTTAAGATTTGAATCATTTATTTAAAATTATTCTGTTTAAATTATTTGAAATAGTATTAATTTTCAAAATTTACTTTGTTACAGTAAAATACTAAATTTTTTAATTTTAAATCTTTCATAATATCTAAGATTTCGTTGAAATGTATTTAAAAATTCAAGATCAAATGAATGATAATTTTGTTATTAACTCCAGATAACATTTATTACTTAAAACAGTCTCTAAATTAATTCTAAGTATTAAATTGAAGTTAAAGAGACTCTAACCCATTGAATAATTGTAAAATTTTTGAAAGATTTTAATTGTTTTTACTAAGATTTTGAATTTATTCCAAAAATTTATCATTAAATTTGGCTTCATAGCAAATATAATCTATTTATAAATCCTTAATATGTGAAGCACTTTCTAAATTATTTCTTAAACCTATGTAGGATTATCAACTCTCAATATAATTTAATTGAAGGTTATTTATGATAAAATCTAATTCTAAAAGTATGCTTTATTCTAACTTTAGCTGTTAAAACTTAATTAAGTAAAGTTAATTCAATAAACTTTAGTATATTATTGGCATTGCTCTTAGTTATTTTGGCTTTTAAATAATGCTAGTTTTTATTTAAATTTCTTGGAAATACTCAAAAGGAGGGAAGAAAACACGATTCCTTAAACTTAAATTTGAACTTCTTATAATTAATCTATTAAATATTGTAGTAATACATTCAAAATTTATAATTTATTTAAATTAAATAAAATTATACCAGTTAAAGTTGGCCAATCTGTAAAATTTTAAGCTTACTCGATAGATAATTTTAAAAAAAGATGGACTTTCTAAATTATTGTATTGTTTAAATAAGATTGGCCATATTAACTACTAATAATTTATTTATATAATTATATTAAATTAATTTTTCAATTTCAAAATATTCATATAATATTATAATTTTCACTATAAAGCGATTTTCCGTACTTCATTTTTTTATTAATCATAATAATCTTAATCAATGCTATTTAGTTCAATATTAATTGTTATTTTATCATTTTTGTTGAAATATATAGCATAATTCATTAACAAAATATACATTGAAAAATATTTGTTTAAACTTCTAAAGAACAAAAATGTAATAGTGTTCATTGTCACAATTTAATTAAATAGTAACGTATTATTTATAGAATTACTGATGTAACATAAATTTATTATGAAATCTGGTTCTTTCATATAATTATATTCTTCAATATTTTCAAGCATTATCTTTTCACCTTTTTAAAGTTAAGTTGTTACAATAAGATACTAATTCATTGATAAGTAGAAATATATTAATTGTCTTATATTTCTTGGAATGGTTGTTTTTATTCGAATATTTATGTTATTTTTCATTTATTTCTATTTCTCTAGACATTTCTAAGATAAAACTAGTTATGCTTATTTTAAGTATTTTTAATTTTCAATTGATTAATCTTAATATTATAAGACAATAATTGTATTATAAGCAAATCAAATATTTGCTTTATTATAAAAACTAATCATTTTTTATTTAATCCGAATTTAACTTGGTTAAATTTAAACAAATTTTATATATATTTTTGACATAAATTATATGAAGACAACAAATTAGTGATAATTGAGAATTTTTAATTTTAGAATTACATAATGTTATTAAATTAGAAAGTTAATTGCTAGGTGGTACCAACCACTTATGACTTTCTAATAGAGCTTTCTACTACACTAAGGCCTATTGATAGTAGGTAGGGGGTTGCTGGGCGCAACGCATGAGGGACCAGTCGGCGGGGTTCAATCTGTCAGCATTCACTCTTCGAGTGAGCTGGATCCTAAGATTTCCCTGCATTAGATGAGTTACCTGGCTTGAGTTCAGTTTCCTAGGTAATAGGGAGCAGGATGAAGGTACGCTCTGCCTTCAAAAGTGAGAAGACGAAAACCATTGAAGCCAACGATAAGGATTTTTCTCCCACACCGGGTTAGGTTACTGAAGCTACCACAGCGAAAGGACAGGGATTACGTTTCCCAGCAGCGGTGGGACCGGTAAGCGTTTTTCTACAACTTCTGTTCCTGGTTGAATCTTGCAAGCTCTGTCCGGGTTGTAACCAGACATCTTGATTTCGGGAGGAGACTAGGTGATAGCGAGATTGGTTTTTTCGGAGTTTTCTACTTCAGGACTGCCTGCCACGTCACGGATTTTCCACGTCAACTCACTCAGATACGTCTACGTCACGACTAAGATTGATGGTTTGGTTTGATTTTAGTATTAAACAGTGATATATTAAATTTATTTGATTTTAAATCATTCATCATCAGAATTACATAATACGAAAATGAAAAGAGACTAGAAGCTGGTAAATTATTTATTTTTAATTTGTCTATGTCAGATAACATAAATAGAATGTTAATTGGTTATTGAGTATATGAGTTTAAAATTTATCTTGAAATCTTAATCTCAAGATATGAAAAATGTTGAGGAATTTCTTGAATATTTAGGCAAAATAAATTAAGCTAGAAATCAATTAGTTGGCACTAGATGAAATAGTCTAAAAAATCTACAATATAATTTTCATTAATTCTTAAATATTTCAAGCATTAAATCATTCACAAATTTTTTCTATAATATATTTTCATTAATCTTTTTGAAATAAATACGATTAAATCTTTAACTTATTAGAGTTTAGTAAATTATGATTAAATCTCAAAATTATTAAATTTTTAATAATATTATGGTGCGAAATTCATCTAAGTTTTTTTATCTCTACTAATGCATGTACCCATTTAAAAGAATTTATATAATTGTTTAAATAATTTTAGTATTTTATTTATTATAATCTTGAAAAAATAATCAATATAATAATTTACGTAATTATAAACCAAATCTTTTACCTAATCAAATATTTATTTTACGAAATTTTTAAATGAAAAATATTTGTTAAGGTATTGCATTTGATTCTATCTTTATAATTAATAATATATTATATATTTAGTGATTTGAAGTTAAGAATTGAATATCTTGATTTTTTAAATAATAAAATTAATTTTTTTTGGTTTATTTCAGCATCTATATTCTTAATTAAGATAATAATGAAATATATTACTTAGAGATTATCTATAAGTATTGATAAAATTTTGTAAAGGTTTATATATTAAATTAATAAACTAATGTTTAAAAATAGAATAAATTAATTTTGCTTTTTATGATACATATTTTAAATAATTTGTTATCTCTTACTTAAATGAATTAAATTTATAAAGTTTAAGTTGAAAATTAAGCTTATAATTATGTTTTTTAATTTTATTATAATCAATAATTATGTTATAACTTGTCTCATGCAATCACACTATTATTAAAAATTATGAAAAATAAGTGGAAAACTTTAATATAAAATGAAAATGAATTTAAATAATAAGTATTAGTATAGACAATTACAGAAATGGAATCTAGAAACAGCTTTATCATCTTTCCAATAACCTTCATACTTTGCTCCATTTGGCCAAACCTATTCTGTTGTTCCCATTTTTTCCCAGTGCCACTTGAGGTCTTGGTCTACTGACGTCGTCTCTCCAGCTGGTAAGTATTGCTGAAATAAAAAATTTTTAGATATGTTTTTTGTAACTTACAAATTTTAGTGAATGACTAGCTGCTCCAGAGACACCATCTTAAGTTTTCCTTATTTAAATTATAAATTTCAATTTTAATTAAAGTTTTCCACTTATTTTTCATAAATAAAAAGCAAAATTATGTAAAATATTATTATAATAAAATATTAGCTTTATTAAATTCTATAATTAATTAATTAAGTTTATGGAAATATAATATAATTATTTTAAGATATAAATCTATTATTGGTTTTGCTAATAATTGCAAATTCAAGTTCATTTTTTATCAATCACCAAAGTTAATTATTATGATTATTTCTATAAGAATTGCGCTTTTACTTTTAATATTTGAGGATTTCTAATTTAAAATTCTTATAATTATTTCTTGTATTAAAAATCTTCTTTTTTTATTTCTTAAAAATTTATAATAAAAGACTAGTGTGCAAGACTTTCATTTTTATGATTCTATAAACTATAGGTCAGTTAGTCAATTTTAAGGAGGAAATTAAATATAGTCATTTTAATTTTTAAACATCAAAACTTTTTAAAGCTATGTTATTTTTCCTCTCGCCTTAGAGTAGAAAATTTCATCTCATTAGAAGAAGATTTATGCTTTGGTCGATAAAATAAGTTGATTTTATACTCTTGGGTTTTAAATATTAATGAGAGCATTATAGTTTTAACTTAGATACATTTTAATCTTGAACTGCTAATTCTTGATTATATTATTAAGGATTATGATGCTATGTTTTTTGACATTACATTTTTTGAGTTTTGGGAAAATTTATTATTTTGTTAAATTTTTATATCAACTTTTTTTCAAAATCAAAACTGTATATAATAACAAGACTTTTGGCAATGTTTTTAAACAATTTTTGGTGTTATTAATCTATTAATTCATATGTTTCTTTTATGAAAATGATTATAAGAAGTTATTGCAAATAATTATTGTAATATAAAAAGTCTAGATTAATCTTTTGAAACAAGAGTATACTTCAGTTGAGCTATTTATTAAAAATAATGAGGAAGATTGAGAATGGCAAAGTGCGTTTAATTATTCATATCAAGAAGACATAAATCTGCTAAATAATCTGGCTCTTCAGTATATTCCTCTATTCTTTAAAATTTTGTTTTACTTAAAGATTAATCAATGATGTAGACACAATGATAGAAATTCATGAAAAAAATAGTGAGAAAAACTTTTAATATTCTCAAGGATGTTGAGGATAATCATTTATTTTCTTTGATTTGATAGCTTAAGTACAATAGTGGTCGAGAGAAAAAACCCTTGCCTGTTTTAATGCTAAGCATCACCTTCTTTCAGCAACTTACTTTTAAAAAATGGTTCCTCTATTTTGAATACCATAATTGATAAGCAATCGAGAGTGAGGAAGTCAAGATGAATTCCACGAACTAATATATCATACAACATCTCTGGCCCCAGCTGGGTTGAATGGTAGAAAATTCTTTAGCATATCTTTGACTCAATCTCTTTTGATCATCCTATCCAATTAATAATATTCCAGTTATATAGAAATAAACTATAGTGTACTGGAAGAATATTTTATTTATTGAAGTTTATTTTGAAACAATAAAATATAGATTGTTTAAATTAAAGTTTTCTCACATACTATATTATATCATGAAGATTAATTTCAAATTTAATCTAAAAAAAGATCTCTAAATTTTCATGTTTTTCAATGAAAATAATTTTGTTTAACTGATCTTAAAATTGCTTCAGGGTATTGAATGAGAGTTATAAATATTCAACTTCTTTTGAAATTCTAAGTTATTACGGTAATTTAAAATCAAAATTAGGACTGTAATCTTAAAAAGTAAGTTGGATGAGGCTATTATGAAATTATGAATCTTCATCTTTAAAATTAATTTTTATGCTTTTTAATTAAGAATCATTTGATGATAAATATCTAAAATCTTGGATTGATTGATTATTTTCAAAATACTCTAATTACGCATTGTCATTAAAAAATGCATTGTCTAAGAAAATGCATCTATCTAAAATTAAACTCTTCATGTTTAAAATATTTGAATTTGAAAAGAAATATATACCGTAATATTAATAATTATAACTTCCTTCATCAACAATACAATTTTCTAAATGAATTTCATGAAATATTTGTAAAAATGTTACTAATCATTAATAATTTAAAGTTATTCTGGAATTTCTAATAGTTATTTTGTTAAAAACAAACTTATTTAGAGATTTTTCATTGAACTCTGCCAATTGATTTAATTAAACAAAAGCTTCTTAATTTACGAAAGCAAGCTCGATATCTACATATATTCTTTATATTTTACTATTTTTTAATAAATAATCCTAAATACTTTTGTAGTGCTTAATTTGAATTTTCTCTACTTATTTAATGAACAAATATGTAATTTTTTTAATAAAAGTTGCATATTTTAAAAATGACTTTTACTCATTTATTTTGTAAATTTTACTTAAATTGATTTTTAATCCAGGTTCTTAAACTTGATTATATTGCTTAATATTTGCTAATAATTAGCTTTCCTTTTTAAAAAGTTGTGTTGACAAAATATGATAGTGATTCAATGATAAGTAAAAATAGATAATTTACCTCACATTTCTTGGAATTATTATATTTTTTACCATATTCATGTTTTAAAAAAGTTCATATTATTTAATGTTATATTTAGAAGTTGAGGTTTATTTTTCATTACAGATTGCCAATTAATTCTCTTGATTTATTTTTTGCTGAAAAATTAAATCAGTATTAATTTGTAATTCTTCAATCTTTTTGCTATCAATTATTGAATTTTATGAAATATTATTAAAGATTTATTAATGATTTAAGTTGAGCATATTTGAAGCAAATTTGCCTTTTATTTTTCAAGAAATATAATGAATTATATTAAAGAAATTAACAAAAATAGATATAAAACTTACTAAAATATATGAATATTTGTCAATATTTAGAAATTATTGAATTTATTTATTAAAAATAATATTTAAATATTGAAACTTCAGATATTATAATATTGATAAAATACAAAATATCAGGAATTTTAAAATTCAAAATAAAATATACTTGAATTAAAATTGAAATGTATAAACATGTACATATTTGTTCACCCCGAGGTACCCCCCCCACCCCTCCCCCCACCTCAAAAATGAAGTCCCCCTAATATACCCAACTTTATATGAAAAATCATATTCCCAAGGTCTGAATCGTCTCCCTTCATGACATCTCTCTCTCTCTCTCATAACAATATTTATATATAAAATGAAATAAATTTTTCAAAATTATCTATTATCTTTTTAACTGCTGTTTTGATGTTGTTTAAAATTTTTTTCAACTCTCACTACGTCCGTCGACTTTTCAAGATACATACTCCCATAGAAAAATATATTTCAATTGAGTTTACATTGTCTAGACTTATTACAGATTTTATTAATACAATAAAGCTATGCACATAAAAATTCCAAAAATCTTTTTCAGCCTAAATCATCTTTTTTCGATTTAAATATAAAAATTAAATTGAGTAAATTTTTGTAAAAAATCATTAGCGTCTTAAATAAATATTATTTTATCATAAAAAATTATAATGATTTTATGCTAAGATTTAACAGAATGAATATAAAAATAAATTAACCAACTTTATTATTTTTTATTAATATTTCAATATATTATAATATTTATTTAAGACGCTAATGATTTTTTACAAAAATTTACTCAATTTAATTTTTATATTTAAATCGAAAAAAGATGATTTAGGCTGAAAAAGATTTTTGGAATTTTTATGTGCATAGCTTTATTGTATTAATAAAATCTGTAATAAGTCTAGACAATGTAAACTCAATTGAAATATATTTTTCTATGGGAGTATGTATCTTGAAAAGTCGACGGACGTAGTGAGAGTTGAAAAAAATTTTAAACAACATCAAAACAGCAGTTAAAAAGATAATAGATAATTTTGAAAAATTTATTTCATTTTATATATAAATATTGTTATGAGAGAGAGAGAGAGATGTCATGAAGGGAGACGATTCAGACCTTGGGAATATGATTTTTCATATAAAGTTGGGTATATTAGGGGGACTTCATTTTTGAGGTGGGGGGAGTGGTGGGGGGAGGTACCTCGGTTTAGGGACTGGGAGGAGGGTGGGGGGGGTACCTCGGGGTGAACACATATTAATATAAGGAAAATGCGAAACAATGAATAGAATAGTTGCACAATATAATTCATGAACAACTAACTGCATTAATATGCTAAATTTTTGATCTTAATTTATTATCATTTCCTATATAAGTTCTATTTTATCGAAGAACTAAAGTAGAATACACATTCAAGAATTCTTTATTATGATTGTTTCGTAAATTATTAATTTAAAGCAAACCTTCTCTGAATTAGGAGAGGATTTATCATTTTTAGCTTTAATATATTCTATTAAAAGTATAAATTTTAATAGAAAATGCTTGGATTTAGTAAAAGTATCATAATAAGGATGAGTAAAGTAGCTATTGTGATTAGCATTAGAAAAATTAGGTTTTAACTGGCTTGAATTTTATAAATAGCTTATGATCTCTCTGCTCCATTTTTAATTAAGTATAAGTAATTATTATCTCTTTTAATTTACTTTTAAATTAAAATTAATTTCTAAAAATTCATAGACAATAATATATTTTATATATTTTTCATTAAAATTTAATTAAACTTAGCTATTATAAGTTTTTATTAATGCCACGTTTACGTAATCAATTTATTCTTAAATAAATAACATTTAATTTAGGTTTTGTTATCTTTAATTTTAAATGATTTTTAATATATATTTAAATAAATTTTATTTGTTTGCTTAATCTGATTATAGAATTAATTCTTCGATATCCATACAAATATTTAATTATCCAATTATTCAACGTAATTTAAATAAAACTAATTTCATATTTAGAAGTTATTGTACGAATTTGTAATAAAATAGTCGAATCATTAGAGTGATAAAAAAATAATATATATCATAATATTTTATAATGAATACTTTTGTTAATAACGTCCATTTTCTTTAGATTTTAGAATTCTTACACATAAAAGTTAAATTGATGAAATATATTAATTTTTCTATTTAAAACAATCATATTTCATTTACTTTTCATATTTTTATCATTCCTGCTAAAAAATGATATGTTGGTATTCTAGCTCTATAAATTACAGAGATAACTTTATAGTAAAATTAGGATTGATTTCAAATTTTTGAAATATAATTAGAATAAGAAAATTTGTAATTTATAATTTACTTATTTTATATAAAATAATAGCTTATTAGATGTAAAAGTACTGCAATATTTTGAAATGATAAATATTTTTTTTTAAAACTTAGTATTCATAATTATATTATTCTTTTCAATATTAATTTTATGATCATTTATAACATTTAATTTTTAAAAAAAATTCTTTCATACATATTTTAAAATTTGATAGAGATATTTAAAATAATAAAGCAAAAAAAGGAATTTTATTCTTGCTACTTTAATTTGAATAATTAAAACAAATTATTATATTACCAAAAATAACTTATAGTCATTAAAATTAAATCTAATTAAAAGTTAAGCAAATTTTAAAGTAAAACACATATTATATTTTTATTCATTATTAAAATAGTTAGTAATAGTTTTAGAAAAGAAAATTATTTGTAAAAAAACTTTAGGATAAATAAATACTTAATTTTTGAGTCTTTAGATTTATACTTTTCAAAATTAGTGTTAAAAATAATTTCTTTATAAACAATAGTTGATTATATCGATGTCTTAATATTATTATAGATTTAATGAATCTTAATGGTATATATCCTGGGATCCGCCATTTCAAACAAAAATAACTACTTTTTAAAAGAAAAATCATCAAATTTTATGATTTCATAATCAAGTTGAAATAAAGAATTTCTGTAAATAAATGTTGAATTGTTATCTAATTGTATTTCCAACTTTCCATTTATTTTAATTTGTTTTTAAAAATTAAGCAAGTCACAATAAAATACAGATTCTTTGAAATGCAATTTTTATATAATTTTTATTATTTGATTTATCGTTATATCAAATTTTACATTCAAATGAACACCTGTTTAATAGTATATGTTAAGGCAATAATACTTTTAATATAGAAACTTCAATTAAGTTTAATCAAAAATTTAATATTACTAAAATACATTTGAAATGGAAAATTAAGAGGAATGCAATATAATTTTTTAAGAAATTAATTAAAACTGCCTCTAATAAGGATTATTACTAATACAAATTTTATTTAATATTATAATGACCAAATTACTTTATTTAATTCAATTTATAATATCTATTGAGCAGATTGTGCAAAAATATAATTATATAAACTATAGGGCAGGTGTGTGCAGATATATACGAATTAATTAATTATAAATATAAGTATTTAAAAATGGTCTCATTACAGAGCTGAACGTACAGTAGACAATGAATGCGTGTGTATTGATCTTACTTATTGGACCACTTGTTTGGATTTATTCCCAGCAGATTCCCTCATGAAGTAAAAAATCTATTAATCGTTAAGATTAATCGCGGATCATAATAACTTGTATTGAGATAACGGCGATTCATCAATCACAATAGTAGGATCATACCAAACCTTTTGGTTCCGTAAAGATACTTCCTACTCATAGACTCTTACTGCAGCTGATATTGATGTTGAATATGCAGCTACTCTCTCAATCAAATCAGTCACCAAGAAAAACCAATTCCAAGATCAACAAAACATTCAAAACCCCAAAAACTTTTCAGTAGTATGATTGAGTTTTTGATTGATAAAAGTAGACTATTAGTGCATACTTTATTAGGGTTTTAATAGGGTTTATGTAGGGGTTTAATGTTTAAATATTAGTATTTTAAGTGAGTATATGCGAGGTTTGGGGTCAGTTTATTACAGTGAGTATATAGATTTATTGTTTAAGTTGCGATATGGATGTGATGAATATAGTGAATAACTCAAGCCTGTTCTGAATTATACGTCTATAGCAAGGCTACTCCATAAATCTCCAGCAACTGTGAGGTCTCACTGTCTATTAGCATTGAATTTAAAGAGATAGCATCTTAATTCTAAGCCTAAAAGACCTTTAAAATTTTAGTAGCATCATATCGATTATCTTATTAATGGTAAGATTCTTAAAAACTGGGCTCTTTTCTCTCTATCTTAGAGGGCTGTGATTTTTCATCGCCAATTTCCTGAGCTTCAAATCTCTGCTTAATCGATAGCTAACATTTATAAAAAGAACGGAATATCTTATAAGACAGTCAATAACATAAAGAGAGTGATTGACTTTAATGTTCCATTTTATAAGACTAATTTAAATTATACATTCTATTATTTGCAGAGGGCTTAAGAGCATAATTTTAAGTTCATACACGCTGATGAAGCATTATTCACATTCAATACCTTTATATCAAGGTCTTTGTACAAGAGGTATAGTAATATAGAAGTTTATGACTAAAAGGTTAAGGGGTAAACTCATGCAATCTTAGTGGAATAAGTGAAGATAGTGGCCTTGATACTTATGTTATTCACCCTAGTTCTATAAAGACTGAATAATATATCAAGTTCTTGCGACAACTCAGAGCTGACTAAGAGATTTTTCTGTTCATTGATAACTTGTCATTTCATAAAACTAAAGACTCAAGGAAAAAATATAAAAGGCTAAATATAACATCTGTATTTAATATTCCTTACAGTCCTCAGTTCATTGGAATTGAATTATATTGGGGGTTATTGGAAAGTCATTATAAGAAATTGGTGCTCTACCATCTGATGCATGATTTAAAGATAGGAACAGTAGATTTTGTTAAGAGAGCAGCTAAGAGAGTCTGCGATGAGAAAGCAAAAGTATGCGCAAGAGAAGGGAGATTTTGTGTTTATAAATAAGTTTTAGATTTAATCGAATGAATAAATTCACATATTAAACTAACCCAAAAGGGATTTGGCTTTCTTTTCTTCCCTTAAGCTTACTTGAGCCTATATTTCTTCTCTTAGTGCCAGCTCCTGCATTTATGTTCATCTCGTCTGGCTTTATAAATCATTGAAAAGTCTCATACTCAATTCATGCATTACTTGAGACTCTCTCTCTTTGTTTTACTGCGATCTTTCATGAAATATAGCAGTGCCAGGTATTTCTATAAAGTTAGAAGTCTAAACTTACTAGAGATGAATGGGTGCTATTGAAGTTCCTAATGCTATATGTCACTTATTTTAATACCTTGCTTCTCTTTTTCTTCAGGAGAGATGCTGTATTTTTTTGTGAGCTTCTTAAATTACTTCATTTTAGTACATAGGTTTCAAAGTTCAAAGAACACCAAAGAAGAAGTTATTCTATGACTACTTATTATAGAGTTATATGGATCACTCATAACATCATCATAAAGACTTGTTACAGATATTTCAGGTTAGTTAGGTATCTCTATCATCCTAATCTCATTTGACTTAAAAGTTTTTTTTTTCTCTTCACTTAGTAAGGCTTTTAAGAATGAGATTTTAGTCCCCTCTTAAGTAAGTAAGAACAATCCAACTATCATGAATATATTAGTCTTTATTAAGAACTTACCTTCTATACCAAGTATCTGTAGAGATACTCTTTACATCTGAATTTCCCTATAAAATCTTTAGATTTTGTTAGCTTAATTGCATCATTTACAGACTCCATCTTGCTTCTAGTTTCTATAAATTTTTATGAAATTTATAATTATGGTTATCCATTTTAAACTTACTAAATTTTTACTACTAAATAGAGAGATCCTACTGGAGGTCAACCAAAATCACATATATAGTGAAAGAAGGAACTTTCTCCAAGCTTCAGAGTTTGACTTCCATTTTTTATTGAGCTTTCTCCCTTAAATTGCTCTTAATATAAGATAATTAATTTAATTAGGTGGTGCTTCTAATTTATTTAAAAACTTAATAAGAAGGTTAAATAAAAAATTAAAGTTTAAAACCGTATTAGGTGGTACATAAAAAAATTTAATTTTAAAACATTCTCTCCTAAATTTACTAAAACAAATTTAGGAGCATTGTAATTAATTAAATCGCTGAATTATTATAGAAATTATCTCTAAATTAAGAAATACAAAACTAATGTCTCGCACTTTGTTCTCATTAAACCTCTCTAATTTTTTGAGAAGAGTATGCTCTTACAGGTAGAATTTAAATAGCCTGAATAATTAATTATTTAAATTATTTATAAAATGAGCGGCATTTTACTAAAAAAAGCAGCATTGCTTGGCATTAGCCATAAAAAAATTTCTTTCATGAATTAAAATAAAATTGACGCTTGCGATGCCTCTACTTAGTACGAACCTGAAATTCTCTAACCTTAGGTCTCAGACTTTGATTAATAATTCAGTTGTTAAAATAGAAATACAGTTAAGAAATTGTATGCAAAGTTCCAATAAAAATGGTTGAAGAGGAGGAAGAGAAAAAAATTAAGGCATTACATATATGTGAAGAGTGTTAAAAAACTTCACCTATAAATTAGATCTCAAGCTTAATATTTTAGAATAGCACTCAAACAAACCCAAGCTCCATCTTAACCAAGAAAAGATATATGGAAATAATTTTGCCCTTACTACGATAAGCAGTCCAATTCCTCAAGGGATCTCAAAGTTCACCTAGAAAAATATCATGGCAAGAGGTTTGATATCATAGATCCTGAGACTGGTGATGTCTTCCTTTAAAAAAGAAAACCAAGGGACCCCTTAGAATTTCTGGAGCAAAAAATTAAGAAAGAAAATAATCTAATTAAAGCTGTGAAAAACCTCCCTGCTTCTGAGATAGTGAAATTCACTCTTAAAATATAAACACAAAAGTTTCCAATTTTAAATGTAATTTACCTTAAACAATTTAAGGAAAGCTATCTTATACTTGAGGACAAGTTTGAGAAAAAGGTCATACTGATAAGCAGTTCGCTTACAAGATATATCCATTCAACTACTTCAAATGCGATGACAAGCATCAAATTGAATTCGTAAACGAATATCAAGTACTTATTAAGTTAAGAGATAGACAGTGCAGATTTATAATAAAGCTAGATGCTATTTTGCTAGCCCAGAATCATGTAACTTTCTTCTCCCTCTATTTTAAATGACTTTAAGAGACTGCATTTAATCTTAAAGGATCCCAAAGTAGCTACTTCTTATTCTTAAAATGTTTGCATAGGCATTGAAGAGCTGCACACTTTAGGATATGTTCATAGAGACTTGAAGCCTGAGAATATTATGCTTGACTTATCACCTATCTTTGTAGTAAAAACTGAATTCAATATATCATAAAGAGTTGAAGCTTCAGGGTTTGGCAACTTTTTAGGAACCTGGATACTTACCATAAAGGAGAACTGGAGATATGGTGATATTAAATGGGATATATGGCCTCTATCTCCAATAATTACTGAATACGATATGCAAAGAAGTGATTACTATAGCTGTAAAAGAGAGAAAGATTCAAAGCAGAGAATACAGCAATATCAAGAATAAATTAAGATAAAAGGTAAAATGAGAGATATGGCTGAATAGATAATTATTAAGCCTAACCATAGAGTGGACCATACAATATACTAAATTGTAAGTTGGATAGGAAAAATAAAGTTAAGAAAGTTGCCTCTTGAAGCCAAAGTGCTGTTTGAGTGAACAGTAAAAAGAAAACACCTCTAATATTCACTAATTTACATTACATTTAAGCTATAAACCCCTAGTAAAGCATGCACTAATTGTCTACTTCTATCAATCAACAACTTCAATTGTTCTGGGGCTTTGATTCTTACAAATAATGATGTAGCAGAAGTAGAATATTTATGGATCTATATCACTGATCCTGCTTCGCCAACAATCGATGTCTCCATTTGATTTAAGAAATTAAAGGATAACGGTGAAGGAATCAAACTCGACCATCATATTGTCAACGATGTAGAGCTTGAAGCAAACGACAATTAAACTGTGCTGTTACATTCGCAATAGCCCTTACGCTCCAGTAGAGAAAACCATTTTTAAATACTTATATTTATAATTAATTTAATTAATATATATATCTGCACACACCTGCCCTATAGTTTATATAATTATATTTTTGCACAATCTGCTCAATAATTATTAAAAATTTAATTAAATAAAGTAATTTGGTCATTATAATATTAAATCAATTTTGTATTAATAATAATCCTTATTAGAGCCAGTTATAATTAATTATTTAAAAAATTATATTGCATTCCTCTTAATTTTCCATTTCAAATGTATTTTAGTAATTTTAAAAATATTCGAGGCCATTAAAAGTATTTAGATAGTCTATGAGTGATTAATCTCGATTTTCTAAACTGTAATTTCTTATTTAAGACATAAAATCATCATTTTGTTAAATTCTATTATCTATATTTTCAATTTACAAATACTTAATATGTGACGCAAAATTATAACTATTCCCCAAATCTAATTAAGAATCTTTAATATAAATTGAAAATAACTAAGTATTGTTCATGATAAAATTCATGTCTAAAAATAAGCATTGGTTTAACTTTAGTTTTTAAAATTTACTTTAATCAAAGGTACTTTTTGAATTTTACGATTAATAAACAAGGCTACAACTTAAATTAATCTTTTTAAAATGTTATATCCAAGAATTTAAGCAACTATCACTCAAGCTTAAACTCGATTTAATTATATTTACTTTCTTGAAAGATAATAACTCTCTTCTGAATGGACTCGACCTAAGAATAAATTGTTATTTATCAAAGTCTTCATTGTTAATAGAATTAAATTCTAAATTTATACTAACTTGACTTCTTTCGCTTTTATTTAATATATAATTAGGAGATAGTTTTCTTTCACAAAATAAATATGAACTTAAAGGGGAAGTTTCCTGCCCATGCATAAAATATTTAATATTTTTAACATCTTAAAATCTTTATTATAAATAATGATTTAATTATTAATAATTTATCATCCAATATCATTTCTACCTTGATATAGTTCAAATTTAGTGAAATTACATTAAATAATTTTTAAAAAAAAACAATTAGTATAGAATTGTTTTATAAATAATTTAGCAAAGAAGAAAAATAAACCTTGAAATTTATATTAAAAAAGGTTATTTAATGTAAATATATAAATGGTAATTAAAATGGGATTTAAATGTTACTAACACTTTAATTGCCAAATATTAAAAATTATGATTTGGGGATAAAACTTCCGTGTAGAATGGGAAACTTATTGAGGTAAAAGAAACTCCCGCCCACATATAATTCAATAGTTATAGATATGTTTTAAAAATTATTATTAACGCTTCTGTAAAACAAAAATGTGATTTTATTCATTTAAATCGAATAAATTTATGCTGTGCTATTTTTTAAATCCTTAATATTGCATAAATTTATTTTAAGAACTGATTTCTTCATTGAATTATACTCATTAATATTTTGGAGTAAGATTTAATCACTTTTTTGAAGTTAAGATGATAAAATGATATATTTATTCATTGATAAATAGAAATATATTTACTATCTTACATTTCTTGGAATTTATATATTCGAATTTAAATTTGAATTAATTTTTGTATCTTAATTTTTAATTGCGCATCTTTAATCAATAGCTTTAGCTGCTTCTATAAATATTAATTTGTTTGCATCACTTAGATTTTAATATAATTCGAATATAAAAGAATTAGAATTTATGAAGTATCATTTTTAATTTTTAAATTTAGTTTTTTTTAAAAGCATCATGTGCTCAAGAAGAAACACATTTTAGTGTGATTCAATCAAAATTTATATGAACTAATTTTTTCTTTATTCGAATTTTCTACTGTATGCATTAGTAAAGAATAAGCGAAGTATTTTTATTTATTGAACTGCATTTTCTTTTTACTTTCTTTTAAAATGTAATATTTATTTTTAAGTTAAAAAACTGCCATAATATTTCATATTTAGATACCCTTTATTCAATTCTACTTACCTCCTCTTGACATCAGAATTTAAGATTTTTCCAAACATCTAAATTGACTTGATTAGAGTATTTAAATATAATTCCATTACAATGAGTACTTTTTTTATTATTATTTAGATATTTTGTATAATAATAAAACTAGAAAGTGGCATATGTTTCTCTCTAGAATCACATTAATACTAATCAAAACTTAATTTATTATTGAGAAAGTTAATTGAAGAAGATAAAACTCAAATCAATTTACAAATATTAATTTCTTGGAGCATCTTTGAAAGTCTAGGTAGCTTAACTCATTTAACATATATAATTTTTATGAAAAAAACTTAGAATTTTGAAAGTTAATTGGTTAATTCTAATAATTAGGAATCTAATAATTATTTAAATTCTGTCTCTTCTTTATAAAAATATGATCCCATTTTAAAATATTATTATAAATATATTAGAATATAAATTATTAATATTCAATCTATTTATATTAGAAAATCTTTTAAGGTAATTTAATGAAACACTTTCTAGATATAATTTGAATAATTAAATATAATACTATTGTTTTAAGGCTCAAGAATCTATCTTATAATTTCTTGATAAAATAAAATTCAATTAAATATTTCTAAACCTAATATTAATTTAAACAGTTATATTATGCTTTTTCATTATTTTCTGATTTCTTTTAAATTCATTTAAATTCTTTCTTACTAAAAACAATATTTCCATATTTGATTAGAATATAATAAATAGGATTTTATTTTTCTTGAATTTTTAAAGTATAGGACAGCATCTTATACAACTTAAATATATATTATATTTAAAAACTATAAGCCTATTTAAGCTGAGATTGTATATTTAAACAGTATTATTTACTAGATAGATAATTATAATTTATTAGGAACAGCTCTAATTCTTAAAAACGTCACTTATCACATAAATTAGTTTTTCAACTTATTAAATTGAGAATACTTATAATGTATAGATTTCATCACTGATTCCAATACCTGGAGGTAGGCTACTTAGTTCTTTTGATTCTCCGTTATTCTCTTCAACATTTGCTAAGAATACTGAACATGGTTTTGTTGGCACAATAAAGAAGAACAAAAATGTTAAATATCAAATAACTAATTATTGTACCATAAAATAATCAAATCAATTTATCAAGTATGACTATCTATAAGAATTGTATTTCAATCTGCTTAGAAATATTAAAAATAATAAAATTTTATGATATTAAAAAAATAATTAATTATTCAATATGCTTCAATGCTTCACCAAAATCAACTCAAGAGAGTTTAGAAATTTGTCTAGTATTTATTATTATAAACTAAAATTACTTCATTTTATTTCTATAGGAAAGGAGCATGAATTTTAAAAATTACTGGATAATTTATTTTAAATTCATTAATTTATGACTAATAAGGAAATTCTTCTAATTTTATTTATTCAAAAAAGACTTTTTTATATAAAATAGAATATTGTTTTTATTGAAATAATGTTAAACTGTGCTTCAAATATTTATAATGATTATAAATCTTGTCACAATAAAAAACTAATTTTTTAAAAGTTAATTTCTTGATTAATTAAAGTATGTCCTCAAAACAACTTTTGAAATTTAAATGTAAATGAAGTTAATTATATTTATTTACTTCACGTTAATGATTTTCATAGAATTACGTTTAAAGTTATTCCTTACAATGAAATGTAAATTATATATATTATACCCCCTTGAGATCCATTGGATATAATCGATCATTTCTTATCTTCTTTTCATTTTAAAACTCTTCATTAATACTATAGATTCTATCAATAAAATTTATTTTGAAGCTTTTTAGTTGAGAACAGCTGAAAGTCAAACAATCGATAACTTGATGTGATTATCTATTTTCAAAGTTTTCTAATTATCTATTATCCATAAAAAAGAATGAATCTAAAAATTTACACTGCTCTATTATTAAACTTTTCAATTTTTTTTAGTTTTATTATATAGTATTAGACTAATACAAATAGTATGTAGGTTCAATATAGCTGTTCTTTATGAATGCTTCTTAAAAAATAAGAAAAGGTGGGAATATGTCTTATTGTTGCAACTTAATTATTGAATTACTTGCAGATATTTTATTAAATACAAATTTTTTAAAATATTAATCACTTAATTAATAAATGCAATTTGATAGAGTTAAATTTTAATTGTTCATGCAATTAAGCTCCAAATTTATGATGATTTACTCATTTATATTGTTAAGTATAATAAATTCCGACAAAAATTTAAAATTATTAAAATGTTATCCTTCTAATTTATAATTTATTGAATAAGTAATTTCACCAATAAATTTTATAAATTGTAACAATTTTATTTCTCGAGAGACATTTTAAATATTATTTAAATATATTTTTAGGCTTGGTACCTTCTGAAATTTTTAATGTTAAATGTTATTGAAGGTTACGACCTACTGTTAAGTAGGGAGCATAGGAACGACCAATTTCGGTCGGAGTCCGAAACCATGTAGTCACTCGGTTTAAAGAGATAAGTCCCTGATCTGAGAACCTCCTCAAAACACGTCAAGCAAGGTATAGGGGGACCACGCCAATAAAAATGTCAACCGTTAATAATTTCACTTCGAATTGAAAATGAATAATACCATTATCTTTGAACAGGAGAAATAGATGAAAAATGATAATGCAAAGAGCTGAGACACACCGCATGATTCCCGTATAAGCTCCATTTGTTAGGAAGTAGAAGAATAATCTGCAGAAAAAACCATGACAAAATATAAATAAAATTTACCATCAATCCTAATTAGAGGCAGTTCAGACATAGAACTGAATAGGGTTTTACATCAGATAATATCTTGGAAAAAGAAGAAACATTCAGTAAGATAAGTATAAAATACAAGATGATAGGATAGTTTGCGCTAAAGACAGTATGAGGGCATATGTGCAAAACAACATCAATGCTGATAATCCAGTTTGAGATATAGTTTCTGATATTTAAAATGTTTTAGTTATTCCTCTGGATTGATTTCATATCTCCAGATTTAATTTCTATGCTAAAAACTAACTAATGAAATGCTATTAAGTAATTATTATTCATTTTTTTACAATTTAGTTGATAAAATAAAAAATTAGTTCAAATGTAGGTAAAGATAAACCAAATGCCTAATATTTCTTGGAATGATCTTTTAGTTATTTTTATACATGTTATAATTAACTTTTTTCTTTTAATATTAGGTCGATATATGAGATTTGTCTAAAATCTTTTTGAAATCTATATTAGAATTCTATTATTGCAGAAATAAAAATTGTTTCAAAATTAAAGTAGTAAATTAATTATATATTTTTCTACATGTTTAAATATAGTAACTCTTAATGATTTTAAACTTACTCCCATAGATATTTCTCTTTTCACTCATTAATAATTTAATTCTTTTGTATTCTTCTCGTGGTTCCTTTATAAATAATAGTTTAGGGTTAAATAATTAAATATCCTACATTTTTTTATAATCTCAGGTTCTGTTTGAATATATTTTTAAAATATAAAAGCTTCAAATAACTCAAGCTTTATTTAATTTTTTCTAAATTAGATATGATTTATTTAAATATTTGATATTATCATAAGTCGTTTTTTAAAATAATATCTTAATTTATTTTTTTGTTCTAAAAATATACTTAAAATAATTATATAGATGAATGAAATTCTGAATTAACTACTTTTAATAAAAGGCTTATAATTTTTTGTTGCTTTATCTGATTTAGTATAGTTACCGTAGATATAATGAGTTAAAAGCTTTTTTTAAATAGGAAAATAACTCTTAACACTGTAATTAGTAAAATTAATTTCCTAAATATATAAATCTCTACTAATATAAGTACTAAAATGTTGGAAAATAACTGAATGTTAAACATCCCTTAAATTTATAAGAAAATATTATTAAATTCTTGATTTATTTATAAGAGACTCAATAATAAATCCTATAATAATAATTAAGTTTGATGCTTAATTAAAATGAATTTTATTTAATTTATAAAAATATGAAAGCTTGGTCTTATAAATAATTGGAATTTTAACATAAAATATTAATTGATAAATATAAAATCTTATCAATCTTAAAAAATTTACGACTTATAATTATATTTTTAACCTAAATTAAAAAAAATAAATGTAAGAATATAATGATTAAAGATGTTAAGGTTTGCATTTTTTAAGTCTTGAAAGAATTTTCTTTATATTTATTATTAATTTTGTCTTCTTTCATATTTGGTACAAAAATATTATCTGGAAATTAGACATATCTAAATATTGTTAATTTAATAATATAAAAATTGCATATCAGTTCACTTAATATATCAATAAAACATTTCTCAATAAACTATTTAAAATTTTTATTTTTTTGCTAAATAATCAAAATTATGAAATAATTTTTTTAAATATTCTACAAAATGATTTTAGTTTCACAATAACTATTAGATTTGATCAGCTAATCATTTATTTAATCACTTGAATCTAATTTATTGTGGTTTACAGATTAATTAAATTTGGACATGTCAATTTAAGTTTATTTTTCATAAAAATTACATATTTTAGTGTTACATGAACCCATTTCGAATTTAATAATTATAATAATTATTATCATAAATGTATATAATTAAATTTTTCCAATGATGATAAAAATAATTATACATTAAAAAAAAAATATTAATGCTTTTTATTGAAAAATTAAATATTCGTTAACATTATAAGCATAATTAAAGTTGTTACAATTTCAGCATCTTATGAAAATTCTAAATTAATAAGTATGGACAGATGTTTTTATTTCAGAATTTATTATTCTACTCATTTTTGAAACTTGGCTAATATTAATTATGAGGATGCTTTTATACTTTCATTATTTCGTAATTGAATTTAATTATCATTATTAGAAATGAACTACAGTGTGATAAAAATAACTTTTAAATATTAAATTTTATGAATAATTAAAAATAAATATTTATTATCTTTTTAATATTTCTAGGTTAATTGTTCTTTTATTAACAAAGTTTTAAAATATAAGTTAATATTTTTGAGCAATAAATATTATACATCTTCTATTAATGGCTAAAAATAATGCATCAATCTATTAATATTATTAGGAGCTTTTTATTCTGAAGTGTTTAAAGTTATGAATGAAACTAAAATTTTTATAAATTAATTTATATTCTTACTGTTTAAAGGATTTAATAATAACAATATAAGTGTAGTAAGATATTCAATATAATTAATTCAAAAACTATTGCTGATTAGGAATGGTTATATACTATTGCTAGATAGCTGTTAGTATCTGATCATAAAGTATTTTCATATAAAAAAAGCTAGAAAAACTCGATCCATTCGACTTAATTTGGTTCTAATAATTTCTAAACCAAGTAATTTAAAAATAAAAATGTTCATTCACAATAAAAAAATGATTGAGAAATTTAATATGATGAGAGGAAAACTCATTCTTCCCTACTGCTCTAATTTTGAATATTTAAAATAATTAATCATATGCAAAAGTTCTTATTGTCAATAAAATTAAAACTAATTGAATCAAAATAAATTTAAAAGTAAAAGAAAATTTAATTATTTTATTCATTACAATTACAATTAATGACTGGTGAAAAATATTAAGTTGTAAATTAATATATTCTTAAATTAAAATTTAATTTTACGACTTTATATAAATATACTTATCAAATAATTCTTCAACAAATAATTTCATTATATACAATAGTCGATTACTTTAAGTTCCTATTATTAGCAATTGCATTAATTTTAATGCTAAGTATTTTGGGATCAGTCATTCCAAACTAGAATAATTAACTTTTATGTGGAAAATCATCTAATTTTAATCTTTAAAAATGAAATTCAAATTAAGAATCTGTGTAAATAAAGGTTTTATTGTTCTTATATTACTTTTCCTACTTTCTATGACTTAAAAATCTAGTTTAGAAATCAAGAATGTCACAATAAAATATTAATTCTTTGAAGTTCAAATTTTGTATAATGTTTAATATTTCATCAATATTTATTTCAAATTTTAAGTTTAAATGAACTCTTTCTTAACATAAGATCTTAAAATCATAGAATATATGAAAAGGATAACTCAATTAAGTTATATCAAAGATTTTAAGTTGAAGATATTCTAGTGAGTCAAAAGTATTTAAATAATTTATGAGTGATTAATCGAAATTAGCTAAACTGTAATTTCTAATTTATTGCATAAAATTATCATTATATTAAACTTTATGATCTAGATTATCAATTTAAAGATATTTTATATGTGGCGCACTTATATTACTACTGCTCATATCTATATAAGAATTTATACTCTTAATCTAAAGTAATTAAGTATTATTCATAATAAAATCAATGTCTAAGAATAAGCATTGATTTAACTTTAACTCCTAAATTTTACTTTCATTCAGGATAATCTTCTACTAATCTGATTAATAAACAAGGCTATTTTTTATATTAATCTTTTAAAAGTGTTAAAGCCAAGAATTTAAGTTACTATCACTCATACTTAAACAAGAATCAATTATATTTATTTACTTGAAAGAAAAATACTATCTCTTCAATGGACTTGCTACAAGATTAAATTTCTGTTTTTCAAAGTTTTCTTTGTTTATTAAATTAAATTCTAAATTAATACTAATATGACTTCTTTCGCTATTAACTAATGTTTAATTCAATAGATTAAGATATGTTTTGAAATTATTATTTACACTTTTGTAAAACAAAAATGTTATTTTATTCATTTAAATTGAGTAACTTTATGCTGTGCAATTTTCTAAATCCTTAATGTGGCATAAATTTATTTTAAGACCTGATTTCTTCAATAAATTATACTCACTAATATTTTGGAGTAAGATTTAATCACTTTTTTGAAGTTATGATGATAAAATGATGTATTGATTCATCGATAAATAGAAATATATTTACTATCTAACGGTTCTTGGAATTCATATGTTAAAATTTTAATTTTATTGAATTAATATATCTTAATTTTTAATTGCGCATTTTTAATTAATAGCTTTAGCTGCTTTTATAAATATTAATTTGTTTGCAATTTTTATATTTTGATATTATTCTAATATAAATGAATTAGAAACTATGAATTATTATTATAATAAAGTATCATAATTATTTATAATTTATAGAATTTTTATTAAATTTTTAAAATAACTTTTTCTTTACTCAATAGTATCCTCATAAACACTTAAATTGACCAAATAGCACTTAAAATTATCAAATTTCTTTTCAAAAATATTAGGAACATTCATCAATTAATTAAAATATTGAATTTATTATTTTTATTTTAGATTTTTATTTTTATTGTTCTTTCCTAATATTTTAAAATCGAATATATCTTAAAATTCTCATCTTTATCAAAGTATGATCCCATTTTTAAAATAATAATTATAAAATATTGGAAAGCAAAATTATTCTTTCTCATTACAACAATTTAAAAATTTTTTGCAGTTACATACCCTTAATATAAATGTTATTTTAAGACTCAACGATCTTTCTTTTTATATATTAATATAAGAAAAATCAATTAAATTAATATTTCAATCCTTATAGAACTTTAACAGCTATATTTTGTATTTAATTAGTTTCAAATATCTATTTTTTATTATGTTAAATACTTTCAAATGAAAAGTATTATTTTTTTTAGACTTGAATTATACTTAAGTTTTCAGAAGTTTAAAAAATGATTGATAAGATCCTTTTAAACCATTTACTATATGTCGGTTTCAGAAGGATGGTTATTTTTAGAAAGTATTATTTACTATATATTTACATATAATCCAATAGGATTTACTCTTATTATAATAAATCTCCCTAATCATATAAAATTAGTCCTTCTCTTAACCAAATTAGAGAAAGCTTGTATAAAAGATGTCATATGACTGACTCAAAATCAGAGAGTAGGACATTTGGTCTTCGAAAATACACTTGATATAATAGTGCCAATATTGGTGGTGTCACTACTGGAGCCTTATTAATATTTAATGGTCTTTGCACAAAAGATACTGCTCTATAATTCGGTTTGCAGATTAAAGAAGTCTAATAATATAAAAAATCTTTAAAACTTTCGTTTAGCAATAATTAATCTCATACTAATTTAACAAGTATTACTTTTAATGAAATTGTATTTTATATTTCCATAAATTATAAAAAGTAAAATAATCTTTTATATGTTATAAATTAATTATTATGCTCTATACTTTACCAAAAATAAATCATTGCAATTTTAGAAATTTTTTCTCCTACTTATTATTATAAACTAAAATTACTTATTTTGATTATTAAAGAAAAGGTGCATGAAATTGAAAAATCGCTGGATTTTTAAATTTAAATTCTTTAATTTATGATTAATAAGGAAATTCTTCTAATTTTAAATGCTAAAAAAACTATTTTTTATATATAATAGAGTAAAATTTTTATTAATATAATGACATATTGTGCGTCAAGTATCTTTGATAATTTTAAATCTTGTCACAATAAAAAATTAACTCTTTAAAACTTAACTTCTTGATTAATTAGAAAATGTCTTCAAAACAAATTAAAAATTCTAAGCTCAAGTGAAGTTAATTATAATTATTTATTTTATGTTAATTTTTCACATAAAATAAAGCTTATAATTATTTTTAATTATAGAATGTGAATTATAGATTACATACCTGCTCGAATGTAATTGAATATTTTTTATAATTTAAATCTGCATAATGATCATAAAGATCTACTATTGTAAAAATACATTTTAAATGGGAAAGTAATAATATAAAAAAAATTAAAATAAATTAAATTGTTGGCAGTTAACCTCATGGAAATCTAGACAATATGCTTATTTTATAGATATTTTCTATTTATATAAACTGTCATATTGATGGGATTAATGTATAACATCATAAGAAAAATTTACTTTTTTATCAAAAGAATTATCCTAATAATTATTCAGATTATTGTAGATATATCTATCTGAGTGAGGTATTGCGATAAATTAATCATACCTATTAAAAAAGTAAATATATTTAAAAATATCTAACAAATAATAAACATTTTTGCTTGATTTTGAGAAATTTATCTTTGAAAAATTCCTTTTTATATATTTTATTTTAATTATTTTCCCCATTTTAAATGTAAATTCTCAATAGAATATTTATTTATTGAAAACATTCATCATTCATTTATGAATTTGTGTTAGAAAAATTAATTTTAAAATTAATTTTTTGTTGATTTTAAGAGAAAGGCAAAAATTCAAATTTTTCAATTTATGATAATTAGCTTTAGAACTCCTTATATCTATATTTATGCAAATAATAATACTAATTAAAAAAAGTACATTGTTCTACTTATAAACTTTTCATGGTTAATTAACTGTGTTATTTAGTACTATACCTATAATTAAAAAATTTATGTTCAATAAAGCTATTTTTTATAAAAACTTCTCTGAATTTATAAAAAGGAGTAAAAAGAGATCCCAGTTTGGATATAATTGTTGAATTACTTGCAGATATTTTATTATAAATAAATTTTTATTAACTTGATTAATCATCATAAACGAACTTTAATTCACATATGTTTTATTAAGTTATAGAATTCATCTCCAAATTAATTATAATTCTCTCATGTATACTGTTATGTAATAAATATTCCTACAACTTTTAAATATTTTAGAAATGCCTCTCCTCTAGTTTTTAATTTATAAAATAGGTAATTTCACCAATGAATTGTAAGAAGTATAACAATTATGTCTCCAGAGTTATATCTTGAACACTATTTAAACATATTCTAAGGTTATGTTATTACTAAAATTTTTAATGTTAGAAATTACAAAGTAGTTATAATTCACTTTTCTATAGCTGAGTTGATAGAATGAAAAACTAATTTATAGATAAGTAAAAATAAATCAATTGCCTGATATTTCTTGGAATGACCTCTTTCTTATTTTTATAAGTATTACAATTTACTTACTTGAATTATTATTCGGTCGATATTTTATGAGATGTTTTTAATTATTAATTGCAATTTATATAGGAAGTAGATTATTGCTAGAATGAAATTATTTTTTTAAAAAGTAAATAAAAAAAATAATAATATGCTCCTAAGTTGTTTTTTATAATATAACTAAGATTTATAAATTTATTATTGAATTTAAATATAAGTACAAATGAAAATTCTTATTAAGATGCATAAAATAATTTTTATATAAACTAAGCTAATTTGATATTGAGAAATTCCTATATAACTTTTAGATATCTATTAATGTCTATAACTTAAAACTTCTTTATTTGTTTGAGTAAAATCTTAAATTTTAAGGCTTGGACTTATTGTAAATTAATTAAGATTAGTGGCTAAATTAAAGAATTTAAGCATTATAAGCAATTAAATAAGAGATTTTATGTATTTTAATTTATACTTAAAAACAAATAGATAATAATCATAAGTAATTTGTTAAACCAAGGCCACTCTTACCCCCAATCCAAAAAAGAGACCTTCTCTCCCTCCCAAACTAGACCCCTCTTATCCAAACAAGATACTATATTCATATGAAAAATTTATTCTCGTTATTTAATTCTTTTCATTCATGACATTATGGTATCATGACTTATATGATGCAATTCTCATTTAAATTTTATAATTTAACTTCTTAAAAATATTCACCAACAAACTCAGGCTAGTTTAATTTGTAAATATATAAATTGATAAAATAATCATTACACTTTATTAATACAAAGGAGTCATAGCTAATTTTTTATAGTATTTTTTCTTTAAAATTTACATTTTAAAGATTATTTAAATTTTTAAGGATTTATTGTTAGGTAAAATTTAATGTGAAGAAATATTAATATAATACATCTTTTATTAATAGTATTTAAATTTAATTTTATTGTCTTATAGATTTTATTATAATAAATTATTTAGTCTTTTTACAAACTCATTTATATTTTTAAAAGATAAATTTTATTGATATTACTTCATAATTTATTTTACATAACAATAATGTAAATATTATCTAAAAGTTAAATTTTAAAGAAAAAATACTATAAACAATCAGTTAAGACTTGAGAATTTCATAAAAATGAGTCATGAAACCAAGATTCTTTAAGGAAAATGATTAAAATCCTAAGAATCAAATTTTCATATGAATAGAGGCCTGATCGGGAGGAGGTCTAGTTAGGAAGGGAGAGGAGATATCGTTTTAGGATTGGGATGGAGTGGGAGGGATATCGGTTAGACAAGTAACTTTTAATTCAATTCTTAATTAATTACCTTGAAAAATGATTCATAAAAGGTAATTAATTAATTAAACCAAAAAGTTATATTATAAAGAATTCTTATATATCATAAGCAAGTGGAGGAAAGCAATTACTTAAAATGTAAGTTACAATAAGAATAATTTAAATTCTTATAAGGGTCCTACCTGGAAAGACTTCAGGTGCTACAAGACATTTGCTTCGCATGGACACTTAAGGAGGGTTACAAAAATCTACTAAACTGCTTGAAGATAAAGACGATGGTGATGACGAAAAAAATAATATTTTTTTTTAAATTTGCATTTTTCACTTTCATATTCAATATTCTGATTGACTATAATTAAATTTTTTATTGAATAAATTATAAATTATGAATATAATCATTCTTTTTGTTTTTTTCTTCTCAAATATATGTTAATAACAGGTACAACTTCTTTCCCATACTTAATGAAATTTCTTTTACAGGCAATTAAAGTTTTATGTTTAATTTAAATATTAAATGGAGGGAATATAGTTTAATGAAAACTCTCTTATTAGACTTGAAAATTTTGGTCTATTGATCTTCATATTTAATTACTCAACAACAAAATAAATTGGGGTATTTAACTATTTAGAAAACTTCCAAATTAAAAATTTTAATTTATAACTAGAGAATTTGATAAGATTCATTTAGTTAACATTAATTGAGTATTATTATGAGCTCAATATAATATTTCAGATTAATTTTTAAATCTCATATTTAAAGTAGCATTCAGAAAATAATATTTTCATATATTTTTGACAAATCAATTAAAATCTCATAATAAATAAGATGATCAACAACCTGATCATTAGTTTCGCCTTTTTAAGTTAATTTATTACTTTTTATTGATTAATTGAAAGTAGACAAGTCTATTTGAGTTTATTTATAATAACAATTACATGTTTTTGTATTGCATGAGCCCATTTTTAAAAATTAATTATAATTATTATAAATTTATAACTATTTTTAATTAAAAATTTGTGAAAAAAATATATGAATTAATTAAATATTTAAACTTTAAGTTTTTGAGAAATCATATTTTAATAATTATAATTAATAAGAAGAATTTAAAATTTCTCCAATTTAAATTTATCAAATTCAATATAGTATTTAAAATAATCTAAAATTACAATAAACAGAATCTTTGTATGGGTTAATTTATAATTAAGATTATTTTATGTATAAAGCAAATTTCGTGAAGAATTTCTGGTAATAGAGAGAATAAGAGGAAGCAATTCATAAGAAATAAAAAGTACATAATATTTATAATTTAAAATAACCTTAATCTATAGACTTACTAAACATCCTTGCATGGTTGCGAGAAACTGAATTTATTCTACAAAAATACCAGAATCGTTATAAAAACAGAATCATTTGATTGATGCATAATTCAACACAAAAAAATAACTTAAGTATATGGATGAGGCTTAAAAATTATATTAATAAGACAAATTTATTATAAGTATATTTGAGTTTTTAATTCATATTAAAATTCATTAATCAACAAATATTTAATTTATAATGCAAATTAGCTTTATTATTATTAGATATATTATTATATTTTACAAAGTATTCTTTTAAGTAATTGATTTTATTATATAAGTGATATTCGAAATATTTCTGACAAATATCAAACTTATTAGGCTAATAATTTGGAAAATTTTATATCAATGTATATTGAAATAATAAAGATTTTTAAAAAGGGATAATTTAAATTAATAATATTAAAAATGTTAAATTATTTTCTCATTGATATTGCTATAGAACAATGATTTAAGAAATATAATATATTTTTTTATGTAAAATCTATTTAATGCTAAGGGAGCATGTTATAGCTATTATAATTTAGACTTAAAATCTTTGTTATGTGATAACATTTTTATAAAAAATTAAAATATATTGTAATTGTTTTTAAAAACAACTTATTAATAGATGACTTTTAAGTTAATCTAATAATGAAAATAATTATAATATTTATTATTTATTTTCAATTTTTATTGAATTTAAGCAATATTTAATTTCTTTTAGATTATTCAATTAATCATTTATTATAATAACTAATTGTTTCTCGTACAATGAATTATGTGGTTCAAAACGCATCTTGACTTTAAATATGCTGGAATTAATTAATTTAAATTCCCTCATTAATTATATGCAACAAATATCTTTGAGTAAATTATTACTTTGTTGAATTTCAAAAGTTTTTTTCATTTAATTTAATAAATTGGATATATTGGGTACTTGTAGCTTTGCCAATGATAGAATTTTTTTATCGTATATAGTTTTTTGTCCAATTTTAAACTGGTATTTAAATAAAAGAATTTCCTATTAAATTGAGAATATATAATTTATTTAATCTAGCTCCATTTATTTTATACAAATTTTTTGTTTTTCTTCAAGTAATAAAAAAATAGTACGGAAAGTACTAAAGTCCTCTTAATTTTAAATAAACTATTAAATTGATAAATTCTACATGCCACGATTTTATTTTTTTAAAAATTTTTTATATTAAATGAATTTTTATTTTCAATACATTTCCATAATATTGTATACTTATAACTTTATTTTTTTCAAAAATATGTAAATAATTGGGAATATATTATGTAATAATTAAAAGAAATAACTCTTATTTTTTTAAAAAATCTTAACAATTGAGTATATTAAGGTAAACATAACTTTAATTATTAAAATAATCAAAATACAATTTTATTTAATATTTAAATTCTGTAATAAATGAGGTGGAGTGTTCTACCACAAAGGATATTTTTTGGATAATCGTCGTATTTATTTTTATATAAGTTCATTTTAGCTATCATAATTTACTTTATCACAATAAAATACTATTGTAGAAATACAATTGATTTGGAAAATAAAATTATAATTAATAAAATAAATAATTAAAATCGTGGCAGTTAACTTTCTGGAAACCTAGACAATATGGTACTTGTTTGATAAAGAGAATTCAAAATTAGCTGGACTTTACTATTGGCGGTACACCTCTATCGCATCGCTGAAGCGAGATAACGCAACTTTAATTTTGGGTGATTTGTTTAATTGATTTTAATTCCAAAATTAAAGTTGCGTTATCTCGCTTCAGGGATGCGATAGAGGGGTACCGCCAATAGTAAAGTCCAGCTAATTTTGAATTCTCTTTCAAACAAGTACCACATTGTCTAGGTTTTGAGAAAGTTAACTGCCACGATTTTAATTATTTATTTTATTAATTATAATTTTATTTTCCAAATCAATTGTATTTCTACAATAATGATTTGAATTTTAAATTGTAGGTTTATAAAACAATTTTATCTATGATAATTTCAAATTTTAAAATCAAGTGAATTTATACTTTCTTATTTTACATATTCATTTGATTGTGAAATTAAAATTTAAAAAAAAAGATAAATGATTTAGTATCAATCAATGATCTAAAAATCAGTTAAAATTGCTATTTTGACAACCTTTTTTAAATTACATTATTAAAAATATTATTTAATTGTTAATAACATAATGCACCATTTAATACGAAGCTTGTTTTGACTAATTAAAAATAAGTAATCTTTATTATTAAGATAAATCAAGTTAAATGAAACAGTCATGAATATTCTTAAATTATATAATATGTTAATGATTTTTTTACTTTTTTTAAAAAATACTAATGTGATACAATTATCTATCTGAAATCCTGTTAATTAAGTTTAATGTAATATTCAGGATTTATATTATCACTTTTACACTTTTGATGATTCTATATAGAAATATAATAATCTATTAAGTGTAAAAAGTGATTCATGAGTTGCTACAATAAAAAATTTTTATCCACTAAAAATACTATTAAGGATGCTTAGAATATGTTTCTAAAATTCCATTTAAATATAATAAATCTAAAAAGAAATTAAAGAATATATTAAGTGAGGTTAATTTAAAATTTTAATAGTTATATAGGAATCACTGCATTCTTTTAAATAAGTTATAATACTGAGTAAATGTTAAAAATATTGTTGTTTATATTAAACTTAAAACGATTATGTAATGATGGTTTTTAAGATATACTATATTAAACAAACATAATTAAAATTAATATATAAATCCGTTGCTAAGTTTTGATAACTAAGCAACGCGTTGCTAAGTTGACCTAACTTGGCAACGGACTCTAAATAATATTATAATTTAAATAATTAAAAATGGGCATATTTTCTAATCAGAAAATAAAAGAGGGAATCTTAATTTATTTTTTAATAAATTTAAATATTTATGATCAAAATGTAGAAAATAAATTACATAACTTTCTTAATTTGCTTTCTCCAAATTTTTAATTGTAAATTATTTAATATATAGATAGATTTAATTAAAGTAATTTTAAGTTATTAGTTTTTATGAGAAACTTAAAATGCAATCTAAATGAGATACATCAATTTATGTTTGAAATAAAATTACATTTCCTTAATCAATCTAATTCATGCAATATTACTTCGAACTTAAATAATTTCACTAAAAAGCTACTTATATTAATACATCTCATTGAATTTAATTTCAAGATATTCTAAACTATAAAATATTCTTAAACACTTCTTAAATCAAAATTAATCAGTTACAAAAATTCATCATTTTATATAGATTTGTGATTAAAATAATTTATATTTTTTGTTTTAAGATGAGCAGAGTTATAGGTTGCTAATATTTAAATATGATGAGTTGCTTTCAAATTCTTAAATGTAAAAGTTGTGGCGAATTATATCTATGTCTAAAAATATACTTAAATAAATATAGATTTTTAATCAATTGCTAATATCAATTAAATTTATCATATCACTATTCAATAAAAAAACCATCAATCTTAATTGTGATGCGGATGTGACTGAATAAGATAAAGTGACAATTCCAGGACGTGGAATCAGTGAAGTCTAAAACTATGAAAAAGTCAATCTACGCCACTGTCTTGCAAAATCCTTAATCAAAATATTAAACCAGATAACATATTGGAACATAGCACAAAAAATGCACTCGATTTGCAGGTATGGTGAAAATGCTTACTATTCCTACTTCTATTGGAGACGTAATCCCTATCCTTTCGCTCTGGTAGCTTTCAGCACCCTACTCGTTGTGGAAAAAATTACAATATAGAGCTTTTTAAATTAGACTTATTAATTTCTATAATTAAAATTGTATTAACTATTGAAATTAATTGATTAATATTATTTTGCTCCTTTAATAAAGCTATTTTTCACATAATAATTCTAGAAAATATGTAATGAGGGAAATAGATTATTGGTACTTAAGGAAATAGTGGAATTATTTACAGTTATTTAATTTAATTTAAATTTTTATTTTAATTTTTCACTAAATTTGAATCCTTCTTGGCATTTATTGAAATATTCATCGTTTATACAATGAAGTTAAAAATCGACTTCAATTTTCTATTATAAGATTAGTTTTTTTAAATATCTTTCATTATCAATTTAAAGTGCCTATTGTCAATTGTCTAATGAAACAAAAATGTTATTTTTTCAAACAAATTAATTTAATAATTTAATAAAACTTTGAATTTAATAGGATCTCCTAATCTGCTCAAGTTTATCTTTAAACTTTTATCAGTTTTTAAAAAATTTTATTACCTAATAAAAGGTAATAATTATCTTTCACCTTTCACTAGTTGAGTTGTTAGCATGATGAATTAATTTATTGATAAATAAAAGTAAATTAATTATCTTACATTTCTTAGAATCTATAATTTCTTATTTACAGAGTCATTCTATTAATTTTAAATCAAATTATGCTCCTATAAACATCTTTATTTTATAATTTCTGAAGCTTTGTCTTGTATTATTTAGCCTTTCTATAATAAAATTTACTATTCTAAACGAAGAAATTTGCGTTTGAATGTTCAACTTTGATTTATTAATTTTCATGATTAATATCTTTACTTTTATCTTTACTCACAGAGCATTTTTATTTGTTATTAATACTACAAATATTTTTCATTATTCTTTTTAAATAAATAATTATTATAATTATTTCATTATGAAAGCGTCTTAATTTTTATTTAGAAAAAAAAGAAGTGATTTTTGAAAATTTGAATATAAAATTTTGATATATATCTAATACAATTCCAAACATCATTTATGTAATTGTTAATAATTTAAAATAAAATAGGTTATCTATCTTTTCCTTTATGAGTAAATACAATTACTATTCACTTGCATTATATTGATAACTTGTGTTTGTTTGTGAAAGAATTTAAGTGGGAATTATGATTGTAAATTTTATAATAATTGCTAAATTAAAACAACTTTTCCTAAGAATATTTTACTACAAATAATCAGCTAAGTTCAAAATTAGTATAAATCAATTAGTATAATAGTATGATAAACTTTAATTTAGAAAATTTAATGAAAACAAAATTTATCTTTAAACTAATATATTATATAAAACCATCATCAATAGTGAATTTGACTTTTATTTTGATAAGTAACTATTCATATTTACTATGTTTAATTGTATTATAATAACGACTTCATGATAAATCTAGTATATTTTTATTTTAATTTATAAAATGACAGGACATTGAATATTCAAAGAAATAATTTCAAGTTCTGCATAATCAAAAACTTAAACTATTATATTAAATTATTTAAAAAAACAGACAGAAACATGAGAAACAGAAATTTTAAATATTAAAAAGCAATAATTACTAGAATAAGTAGAAAATCATCTATAGTAATATAACTTAAATTATAAGCATCTATTCCATATTTTCAAAATATTTGTATTATAGGATTTATTCTCTTGGCTGGTTTTCATAATTACAAAAAAAAGAAATCCAAAAAGTGTTATTAAATTCTATTAATATTTTTGAACAAATACTTAAATATAATATTTATACTAATATAACATATTCTTTTAATATTTTCTTTATAAAATAATATTACTTCAATTTAATAACTCCTTACAATTTCTAATTTTCGTATGTATAATAAACAATTCCTTATTGCTAAATTTGAAATATTGAGATTGAATTAATTCAAAATTTATTAGTCATTTTTTTTTACTAAAAAGAGAAAATATCTTAATTTACTTTTTTTTTTCTTTTCCAAACATTACAAGATTAATTATAATATTTAAAAGGAAAATTAACAACAATATTGCTCTAATTTATGACTAGAAATTTTTGAATAACGGAAATTTAATTTCATGCATTATTTTATATTATAAATTTAAAAATAATTGTTTCAAATATAGTTGAAAATTGTATTAAATTGCTCATTATAATATAAAAAAAGATAGAAGAACTTATATTTAATTAATTTAAAAACTTATTAAAAATATAGCTTAATAATTATTTGAACGAATATTTAATAAGAAAGTTGATTGCAAACTTAATTTTTTGAAAGCTGTTCTAAGGTTACTGAAGCAAAATCAAACATTTTACATTTTTTGGAAAAATGAAATTTTACAGAAGTTCTTATACAATTTTTTATTTTTTTATAAATAATAAAGACTTAAATTGGCAGGTTATATTATTAGTTAATACATAATATAATTATAATGTTAGTAGATATACATAAACAAAGAAAATAAAAGATGAATTTTTTTAAAATAGAGAAAAACAACTTTGAAATTAAAAAATGATGATAAATTTTCATATTGCACATAATTCTTAATAAATATGCCAAAAATTTAAATAGTAATTTATAACATTTTCGGTTATAAACACATATAATTAAAAGTATTGAATTGTTAAAAAACTTTATCTTTTGTAATTTCTATTAAATTATTTAATTATCCTCAGCATCTGTTAATCACTATTACGAATTCTTATCTACCAGTAATATTATAAGCTTTGGTGATAAGTGTAATTATTTTAGGATTTGTAAATTTAAATTCTTAAATTTGCTTTTTATAAGCAAACTTTGCTAATTCTATTTCCCCAGTATAAATATCAAGTAATTTGAAATTACCTATAATTAATTAAGATCGAGAAGAACGAATCTATTGTTTATCAGGAAGTTTCAAAGACCCAAAATTTACCTTCTCACAATAAAGTATAATCGTTTTTTATTTCAAATGATAAATCTATTGAATTAAATCATCAATGTTGATTTCAAAATTTAGGCACAAATGAATTTCAAGATATTAATTTTTTTAAAATAAAGTTTTATTACTAAAGTTTATCTTAAAATCCTCTACATCATGAAATACTACTTGAAGATATTACATCTAGTCAAAGCATTTTAGATATTGTAGAAATACATTTGAATTTGGAAAATTAATTTTAATTAAATATATAGTAATACAAAATCGTGGCAGTTAAAGTTGGCCAATTTAAATGATCTAGGGCTCATTCGATAGAGAATTCAAAATTAGCTGGACTTTATTATTGGCGGTACTATTTTATCGCATCCCTGGAGCGAGATAACTTGACTTTAATGTGAGGGTATAATTTAATGAATTTAGATGAGTTTAATTAAAGTGAAGTTATCTCGCTCCAGGGATGCGATAAAATAGTACCGCCAATAATAAAGTCCAGCTAATTTTGAATTCTCTATCGAATGAGCCCTAGATCGTTTAAATTGGCCAATTTTAACTGCCACGATTTTGATTTACTATAAATTTAATTAAAATTAATTTTCCAAATTCAAATGTATTTCTACAATACTGTTTTGTTTCAAATTAATCAACAATTCGACTAAGTTTTTGAATTTACTGCACAAATTTATCATTAATTTTTTTGTTTAACTCTATTCTACTAATTTTAACGTAATTTAGATATTAATGTAAATATGAAATATTTCTGAAGTTTTAGTATGATTGTCGATTTTCAAATTTTTCAAGATAATAGCTACTAATTAAAAACTTTTAATCAAGGAACATGCATTAATCTATTATAAGATGCTTCATATTATTAAAATAAACTGAGTATTCACTTTCCAATATAATGCACTTTTTAAAATGAAATTTTTTAAATGAATATAGAAAATTAAAAATGCATTAAATGCTAAATGTAATAATTGAATTTCTAATTTTTACTTTATTAAATGATATCTTATTGATTGAGTTGTTATTAAAATAAGCCAATTAATTTAATTTTTTATGTTTCTACTAATTTACATGGTAAATCTTTAAATTTGTTTGGATTGTATTACTAGAATTATTTTATAATATATATTTTTACATATTGATATAGTTATTGATATGAATTTTCTTTACACCTTTATCAAACAAATAAGTAATTTTTTTAATGTAAACCAAATACTATGTTAAATTTTTATAATTAGAAATGTCTCCATTAAAATCTAAATTAATTTTGAGTTTTGGTTTTTTTAATGTATAAAATTCATTAATTGATGGAAGTATTTTGCTTTCACTTTTAGAGATTTAAGTTGATAAAACGTGATATTAATTCATTGATAAATAAGAATAAATTTTTTATCGCACATTTCTAGCAATGTTCAGTTTACCATTTATCAATATATTCTATTACATTTTTATTTCTTCTTTATTTTATTATAACTCAAAATTTTAAATTTCGAAAATAGCTTTATCAATTATTCTTTATCTTAACTTGTTCAAAATATTTTTGGTTTCGGGAATCAAAATATTAATTTATTCACTTGGAATTGACTTCTTAATAAGATTTCTATTGTGTTAAGTTTAAAAATATTATTAAATCTTCTCTCGAGTATCTTAATTACAAATATTTGAAAAATACTATCCCATTTCTAAATATTAATTATAATTAAGTTTTTAATTATTAATTATAAATTGAAATAATTTAAACATTTAGTAAATTCTTTGATAAATAAATAATATTATCAGTATAATACACATGAACTAATTGTTTAAACCTAAAAAAAATTATATAGTTTTAAATATTTAAAAATAATGCTATTTTTATAAATTATCCTAGAAGTAATAAGATTTTCCAAGTGGTTTTTATTTTGATTTAAATTGATTCAAGTTTATTGATACTTTTTTATAACTATTGAATTCTATAAATATTACATTTATTACCGTAGTTTAGTTAATTTACAAAGTAAAATATAATTAAATGTATTGGAAATAGATTACCGATCACTATTATTTAAAATGAAAATTATTTGGATATAAATAATCAATGATTTATTTTTATTAATTAATGTACTTTTATTCGGATTTATATTTTAAAGGAGTATTCTGAGTAATTCAAATATTATCTAATTGGAATAATATCAACTTTAAGAAAAAATTAAAATAATGGTATGAATAATTATATAAATAAACAAATATAATGACACAACAAATAATATGAGATAAAATTCCTTCTAAAAGTAAAAATTTTTAATGAAGGAACAGTCTAAATTTTCAAAAATGTAATTACTGAGTAAGAGACAAGTTTGTTCGAAGAAGCAGTTTAAGATTCGAATTTTTAAAAGAATTTTTTATATTACTTCAAAATTTAGAAGCCTTTTATACTTTCAATTATTACTTGTACAAAAGACATAATGTTTATGTATATTTTAATTTCAAAAGTCAATCAGTTCAATTTGCAGTTGAAAACTTTGTCATTTTTCATATGATGCCTTAATAAACGATAATAACTTAAAAAATTAAAATTTAAATAAAATCTCAAAATAAGAATTAAAGTTATTAATAATTTGAGTTATTGTTTAGAAATAATTTCTAAAGAGTTAACTACCATGCTTAATTTTGTAAAGTATTCAAGATTACTGAAGCAAGATTTAAACTTAAAACATCAGAGAGAATAAGTTTTTAACAAGTTTTTGTTGACTTTTTAATTAAAATGTGTTATTATATTAAATATAGAAATAAATCACTAGCTATTTATATTTTTAAATTAATATTCAAAAAATCAATATGAATTAAATTAAATTTATCACATATTAAAATAAAAATAATTTGAAATGTAACTTTAACTTTTAAATTGATTGAAAATAAAATCAATTATTACATTGATTAAATCTTTTATGATTATTTTTTAATTTTAAATAACTGTCATTCAAAGTTTACTATTTATCAATCAAATTTATTATAGAAATTAAATTAGACTTACCTCATTCAATAATTCAAAATAGTGTCTATTAATATAATTAATTTTTAAAAAAAAGTAAATAAAAGATAAATAGATTAAAAATTATTAATTTTTTTTATTTTTAAATTATTTTCAACATTTATTAAAAACTATTTTGAATTCTTATCTACAAATTCTATTTTAAGCTTTGTTTTATGTTATAACTTTTATAATCTTAGGATTTGATATTTTAAATTCTTATATTTGTCTTTTATATTTAAACTTTGTTAATTCTATTTCCCATGTACATACTTCAAATAATTTGCAATTTCCTATAATCAATAAAGATCGATAAGAAAGAACATATTCATTATCAGGAAGTTATAAAATCCCAAAATTTACCATTTCACAATAAAGTACAAGCTTTTTGTATTTTAAATGTGAAATTTATTGAATCAAATCATCAATGTTGATTTAGAAATTCAAGTTTAGGTGAAGTTTAAGTTTATAATTGGACTAAAACAAAGTTTTATCACCAATGTTACTTTTAAAATCATCCATATCATGAAATGTAATTTGAACATATTTCATCCATTCAAAGCATTTTAGAAATTGTCTTGTTTCATATTAATTATTTGAGTTATACATTTAGTTTGGTAAAAAATAATTTAATGTTAATTTTATTAAATTTTAAAAACTGGCAGTAGCTTTCTGTAAACCTAGACAGCTTGGTATTTATTCTATTGAGAATTCTGAATAATCTGGACTCTCTCTTTGCAATAACATTTATCACATTTCTGAGGTGAGTAACAAGACTTTTTTTTGAGTGATTGATTAGTTAATTTTTCCCTTCAGAAATGCGATAAAGGGTTACAGTCAATAGAAAAGTCCAGCTTTTTTAGAATTCCAATAAAACGAGTACCAGATTATCTAAGTTTCAATAAGTTAACTGCAAATTATTATAATTATATTATATATTAAATTTTTTCCCCTAATTAATTGTATTTTACAATATTAATACGACTTAGTTTTTAAATTTACTGCAAGAATATGTCATTAAATTTTTTGTTTAAATCTATTCTACTAATTTTGACGTAATTTAAATGAAAATGTAAAAATGAAAAATTTCTAAAGTTTTAGTATGATTGTCGATTTTCAAATTTTTCTAGTTAATAGTTACTATTAAAAAAACATTGATCAAGTAAAATGCATTAATCAATTATAAAGTGCTTCATATTTTTAAGCTAATTTAATTATTGATTTTCCCTAATAATGCTTTTTTTAATATAAAGTTTCTTAAATGGATCTAAAAATTTAAACCAAGTGTATTGACTAAATGTGATAATTGAATTACTAATTTTCACTTTGTTAAGTGATATCTTATTAAGTAATGTTTAATTAAATTCAGCCAATGAATTTAATCTATGATATTTCTAGTACTTAATATAATTAATCTCTAAATTTATGATGATTACATCATTATAATTATTCTATAATATGTAATTCTACAAATTTATATAGTTATTGATATGGAATTTTTTTACACTTTTATTAAACAAATACATAATTTTATCCATACAAATTAGATACTATAGTAAATATTTCTGATTTTAAATTTCCCCTTTGAAATCCAAATTTATATTGAATCCTGGTTTTTTTAACAATTAATATTCATTAATTGCTGGAAGTAATTATTTTTCACTTTTCTAGATTTAAGTTGATAATATGTGGAATTAGTTCATTGATAGATATAAATAAATTTTTTATCTCACATTTCTTGGAATTTGCGGTTTATCATTAATGAATATGTTCTATTATATTTAAATTTCTTCTTTATTTGATTATAATTTAAATTTCCAAATTTCCTTAGTTGCTTTGTCTATAATTTTTAATCTCTACTTTTTCTTCATATTTATAGATTCGGGAATTAAAATATTAATTTATTCACTTGGAATAGACTTTTTAAAATACTTTCTACTGTTTTAAGTTGAAAAATGTAATTAGCGGTTCTATCGATGATCAAAGATGCACATATTTGAAATGAACTATCCCATTTTAATATATAATTATAAAAATATTATATTATTTTTATCGATTCATGATTTAAATATTTAAAATGCTTCACAACTTTCTAAATAATTTTTTCAAACCAAATTAAAATAATAATATTCAAAAATTATGTTATATTTTGGATTATTTAATGAAATATTAATCTCTTTAACGCAACATCTAAATATAGGAAGTATTAAAAAAGAAAAGTAATTAAAAATGGAAATTACATCCAAATATTTCCCTATTTTATAGTTTGTGCTTGAATGTAAATACTTATATAGCTTGTAATTGTACTTAAGTCAAAGAAGTAAGAAAATAAATTTCATAATAAGTTAGATATTTTCAGTGCTTGAATTATCAAGAATTGATTAGAAATAACAATTAAGATAGTAATTTTTCTTGATAAAATGTATTAAATAAAATCTTAAAATATAACAATCTATTTTTTTAATTAATGATTATCTTATAGTCAACTTACTCGTACACATATTTAAATAAATTTATAAAAACAGTAATAGTTAAAGTTGTTTTTGCATATAATTTCAACATTTTGATTTTAAAAAATAATTCAGAGCAAATTATCATTATACTTAATTGGTAATTTCTTAACTAAGAAAATAAATTTTAATTAAAAAGGTTTTTAAATTTAATTACTGATCCTTATTACATGATAATAATTAATTTGGTGAAAACTAAATAAACAAATATAAAATTAATTAAACTAAAATAATTAGACTGGCAGTGTCTCATAGGTAAAATGCACCTTTAATTTGGTCAATAGTCTATAATTATTTTTAAGTAAAAAGAAATAAATATTTATTTTTACAATACATACTGTAATAAAGTTAGAAGTATATATAAGACGGATACAGACTTAGAAAATACATGTCAAAAATGTTTGAGAAAATAACTCATTTATTAATTAAATTTCTCCATTATATTGGGATTTTCAAATTAACTTGCTTTTTAGATTTACATTTGGATGATAAGACTTGTGAAACCTATAGACCAATCTTTTTTTTCAGACAATTTATTTAACTAAAATTACATTTAGTTAATTATTTAAATACATATATTTTTTTTAAACTTTACCTAAAAATAATAATAAAATGAAATTATTAATATTATATTTTCATAAATATACTAATAAATAACTAATAAATTTGTATTGCCAAATTTATTATTAATTGTTAGAATTTACATAATTATTATTTTTTCATTAATAATTTATTTCTTTTTTATCATGATTTTATTAATTTAATACAATAATTTCTTATTTCATGCATTAATTTTATTTTTCATTAAATTATATTTAATCTTGATAACTTTTGGATCAAATATGTTAAATTAATTTAGCTATTCATGAAAATGATATTTTTCTTATAATATAAATTTATTATAACAGATCATTTATATTTAGGATTTAAATATTTTGTTTCAAATCTTTTTATTTAAATTATAGTAAATAATTTTTTACTCTCAAAATTTTCTTAATCACAATGAAAAATTAAATATTTGAAGTTCAATTTCTAAATTTATAAATTATGTCAGAAATATCAATTTGAAACTTAAAGTTAAAATGGAATATACTTTTAAATTATTTCAACTTATGTATTAGTAATAAATATATTTGTACAATAATAATAATACTATTTATTTTATGCTACAAATCTAAAATAAGTAAAAATTTTACAGATCAAAATAGTTAGAAATGTTGCATTTTTTAAGTAAATAAAACTATGGCAAATTTAAATATAATATAATGTTATTGATTTAGCCAATTTTAATTATACAATAAAATAGTTAAATAAGCTGCTATTTAAAATTGTACTCATTTACACATTGTCTAGATTTATTAAAAAATTAAATTAATTATAAAGTTATTTAACTATCATAATGAAACTTTTGTAATAGTTTAAAAGAAGTAATTATAGAAACGAATTTATTTAAAAAATCTTTTTTAAAAATAAAATAATCCTAGAAACACCACTTAAATCAAATAAGACACGATAATTGAAGTTAGGATCAATTAAATTAATAATTTATAATTATTGTCTGAAATTAAACTTAATTAAGGTCAAATATAATTTTACAGACCAGTATCGAACTGTTTTATTTAGAAAATCAATCTAGCTAATTCATTTTTAAATAACCCAAATATAATTAATTTACTCCAATAACTATTAACATTAAATTTTATCGTTAATATCTTCAACTCTAGAGTCTTATATTAATTATGAGATTTTAGTTTGCTTATTATAATATATTTCAAATACTGTAAAGACATTCTTGTATTTTCTTATCACATTTTTGACTTATACTTAATCTTCTTGAACTATTAGATAGAAAAATTATGATTAATCTGTTATATAATCTTAATTTTTTTCATAATATACTTTCAGAACAACTTGCTCATTAATGTAATTTATAATTTATTTAATCTAATCTTAATCTAAATCTGTTTCTATATATAAAAAGCTACAATATTAATTGAATAATTGTATTAGACAATTGTTCTCTTTTTCTGAATCAGGAATTTTATGATTATTTGGACAAACTAATTAAATATCTTTACAATATATTGATAAAAATTTTGGGTGTTGACGTCAGCGCTTGGTACCTGACGTCACCATTCGACACATGACGTCAGGACAAACCACATGACTTCAGGAATACATAAATGACGTCTGAGCTCGCTAGTGACTCTGGGTTCGATACATGACGTCACGCTCGGTACAGAACGATAATAAATAATATTAAATATCATGAATTAATTTAACATCAAATTATATAATCTAAGTAGAATTCAATATTCCCTTTAATTTGAATATTTTATTAATTTAAGACTATTAAATTAATTAATGTTGAAAGGTGTGTAGATTTTCAATAATAAATTATAAATATCCCAAATAAGCTTTATTTTATAAGATTTTAATTAATTAAATACAGTATTAATGATATAAATTAAAATGCTCATAAATAACAAAAGTATTTTTAAATAAAATAAATTTGTTATCGATTAAATAAATAATTTTTATTATCTATTAAAAGTTGTATAAATAAAATATACATCAACAGATTCTCTTTTGATATTAGAAATTTTATATAAAATTAAAAATTCTTGTTTGAACAAATCTTTTAGGAAATTACTTTAGAGTATTGTAAACATAACTAAAGTCAAAATAGGTATTTAAGATTGGGAAATTATTAATAATCTAGATTTAAATATGATTTTTAATCGTTCTTGCTCTACTTTTAGGTATTTAAGTTTCCATTTTCTACTTTTCCATCATCAAGTCAACTTTAATGATTCTTGTTAAGAAAGTCAAAAACATTCGCGTTTGGTTCTCTCTATTTTCAGCATCAGTAAGCACCACTTTAAAGTTCAGGTTATTGAAACCTCAGGCACAGCTATGTTTTTTTATGTTACATCGAAGATACTGTTGAAGCTGAATACTCCATTTTATTCACTGGAAATTTAATAAATTAGAGATGTTTGATAAATTAAATTAAACAGATTAAAACTTTTTAAGTTTTAATGAATGATGATTAAATTTTTCACTAATAGGTTTAGTTTATAGAGAATTTTTAATAGGGACGTCTTAATTAATTTTAAACTGATATTTATTAATTAAGACTAAGTTTAATTTAATTTATCAAACATCTCTAATTTATTAAATTTCCAGTGAATAAAATGGAGTATTCAGCTTCAACAGTATCTTCGATGTAACATAAAAAAACATAGCTGTGCCTGAGGTTTCAATAACCTGAACTTTAAAGTGGTGCTTACTGATGCTGAAAATAGAGAGAACCAAACGCGAATGTTTTTGACTTTCTTAACAAGAATCATTAAAGTTGACTTGATGATGGAAAAGTAGAAAATGGAAACTTAAATACCTAAAAGTAGAGCAAGAACGATTAAAAATCATATTTAAATCTAGATTATTAATAATTTCCTAATCTTAAATACTTATTTTGACTTTATCTTTTGTTAAATATTATCAAAAAATCATTTCGAAGAATTTTATACTTTGTCTAATTTTATTAGATTAATTATTTAAAAGTTTATTAGGTAAAATTAAAACATAAAATTTATTGTCTCCAAAACAATTTTATAATTTTTATATATTAATTAAATCATTATGGGAAGTATTAATTCCGTTAATAAGGTGAGAAACTTTATTAAAAGACTATTTTTAATTTAATTAATAAAACTGCAGGTGTTTTTGATTTTACGAACTTCTCAAAATCAGTTTATAATAATATTAGAGATTTCGTAATTTAAACTCGATCGATTAAAAAATTTGAAAATACTATTTTTTTATTTACAAGATTTAATAAACAAATAATAGCTTTTAACAGTTATATAGTTTTAATTTAAAAATTTATAGCTTTTTTTATATAAGATTCGAACCCTATATATAAATTTAAAATTAAAGATTTGTATATTTAAAATAGTATAAATTTTATGTAAAGTTCTTTTTTCAACTAAGTAAATTAATATACAGTATTATTCTACTATATAAATTCATTAAATCTCTTAATGACTGCCTTCAAAATTAAATATTTTAATAATATATATATATAATGATTTCACAATTTATAATTCATTACTATATAAGAATTCCACAAATTTGATAAAGGGAAATTAATTTTTAAATAAATACGGCAATTTATTAAATAGAGATGGAATTCTAAAAATTTTGAATAGGGATTAATTTTAGTTGAGAGATGCTAATTATGAGAGGTTAACAATTAAATAGTGACTTTAAATAAAATGAAAATAATTTTTGGAACGAAGTGAAGAAATACTGAACTAGAAACTAAATTATCAGCTGTAATTTTATATTCATAAATTTTAGTTTAATACACATTATTTTTATTAATTTCTCAAATACTTTTGATTTTAAGTATTAATTATTACTAATATATGTTGAGCGACGAGGAACACAAAACTACGACTTTGTCATCTTGAATGCAAATGATGGAAGCAAAAATTTGGAAAAATTCTAAAAACACATATTGAGCTACTAATCATTCAGTCGTTGGAAGAATAAATGTTGCATGTACAACTTCTGGAGCAATGTAATCATGAGTACCAAAAAATGTAGGGTAGGTAAATACTTCTAAAAATCCTAATGCCATCTTTAATAATTTATGGCCCCTATTTATTATACATATATTAGTAATAATTAATACTGATTATTATATATTAGAGATCTCTAATTAAATTTTGATCTCTCTTTTTTTAATTTCCCTTGCCTTAAGCGATTCACTACTTTTGATTTTACTCAATTATATAAATCCCACAAATTAATTTTATGATGAAAAATTTAAAATTGAAATAAATATATTATATCCAAAGTATTTCAAATTTAATTTTATATATGGATTTCATTGTTTAACACGTACATTTAAAATTTTTTGCATAAATTTAAATGAACAGTTCCATCCACTACTAGCACCTTTAATTTTTAAATTTAAAACTGTTATTTTAGCTTTAGAAGTCTAAATAATATATATTGAATAAATAATTTCATAAATTAAAAGTAATATAATATATTATACTTAAATAGCTATATTATTTAAAAATATATTAATGCACAACTTCATTATTTAATTTAATAGATATATTATTATTTTAAATATACGAAAATATGTTATAAATATAGTAAATAAAAGGTTAAAAAATATAAATGGAAATTTAAACCTATAAATAAGAAAATAAAGATTCAATTCCTTTTCTAAATAAAATGAATAGTTACCAAATATTCAAATTAAAGGGAATACTAAATTCTACTTAGATTATATAATTTGATGTTAAATTAATTCATGATATGATATTTAATACTATTCATTATCATTATGTAACGAGCCATGACGTCAGGTACAAAGCGCTGACGTCAACACCAATAAATCTTTTTATTTATATTTTATTCTTTATAATGATACAAAGTTATTTACAATATTTTAAATGGCTTAAATTTTGAATTAAATTGATTCAGCATTAAAATTTTAAAAAAAAGACATTTATAAACAGTTGAATTCTTTTTATTTTACATTTGTTGTCTTAATTTATTTCAAATACCAAAAAATTAATTTTATATTAAATGTAAAGGAAAAAATAATAGAAATTAACTACATAATATAATGATTTTTACATTTATTTAATGAATATTTAATAATGAAATGATTTATTTAAGGATTAATTTTAAATTCTATATTAAATTATCTAAAACTAATTAAATTAAGGATGTATATTACAATCTACTATTGTAAGTATATAAATTTATTTTATATAGTATATTCAGATTAAATAATAGAAAAAAAAGACCGATAAATTTTAAAGTTTTATAATTCATAAACCAAAGATAGAATTTTTTAAAACCATATTTATTTATTGGAGATATAGTTAAAATAAAAATAATTTTGGTATTTATTTCAAAAAAGCAAAGAGCAAAGCGAGATGTTAATAAATATTAAAGAAAGTGCGAAATCTAATTTTAGCTCAAATACTTTTACAATCAAATTTTTTTCTCAACTTTCTTTGTTATTAGCAACTAGATGTCTGATCCTCCTCGCTTTTTCTTAATGTACTTGACCTCAAAATATTCTTTTGTAGTTTGTGATTTCTATGATAACTTGTTCAATTCATAATTTAGACACCTATTGTAAATATACTAGAAGGAACAATTAATAAAACTCATAAAGAAAAAACGGATAACATCTATATAAATTCAATATCGACAAGAAAGTTGCTGAAAATGTAGACTATAATAAAATATATAAGAAATTTAGAATAGACAAGAAATAACTTCAAGAATTGAAGATGTTGAAATTGGTAGTTTGAGTAAATAAAGGTAAAAGATTTTAATTATCAATGTACAGTTTATATATTATCTATAGTGATTTTTTTAATAAATAATTTATTTAATCATTTAAAGGTATAATTAATATTATTTTAGATTTATTTCAGATTCTATAATTTAACAAAAAACAAGTTTATATCTATAAAATTGTGTTTAATGATTTAAAATCAAATAAATTTATCATTCACAATTCAATAATAAAATCAAACCATCAATCTTAGTCGTGACGTAGATGTATCTGAGTGAGTTAATTTTGTAGACATAAAGTAGAAAACTTTGAAAAAACCATCTCCACTATCATCTAGTCTCCTCCTAAATCAAGATGTGACCAGATATAAAATAGAAAATAGAGCTCGCTAGACTTGATTTGGTGACAGGGATTGGGAAAAACGCTTTCTAGTCCCACTGTTGCTGGAAAACTTAATCCCTGTCCTTTCGCTGCGGTTGCTTCAGCACCCAAATCCAGTGTGGAAAAAAATCCTTATCGTTGCTTCAAAGGTTTTTGTCTTCTCACTTTAGAAGGCAGAGCGTGCCTTCATCCTGCTCCCTATTCCATAAGAAACTGAAAATCAAGCCAGAAGCTTATCAAGGCAGGGAAATTCAAGGACCATAGCCCACTCGAAAATTGAATAGCCAGATTTAGCACTGCCGACTGGCCCCTCATGCGTTGCGCCCAGCAACTCCCTACTTTCCCTATCTACAATATTATAACCTATCTTAAATTCAAATATAAACAAAAATTCTATAATGTTGATAATAATATAATTTTATGTAAGTACTAATTTGATAAAGTCTAAAGTAAATAAAATTAAACTAAAATAATTTTTATGTATTTTCTTCAATTACTTAATACAAGCATAAACTCTTTAGAATTAAATTGATTTAGTCTTTTGTCTTTTATTTTAACTTTAATTATTTTAGGATTTGCTATTTTAAACTCTTTTAATTGCTTTTGGTATGGAAATTTTGATAATTTTATTTCATTAGTATTTAAATTGCAGCATGCCATAAATGAGTGTGATTAAATATTCTTAATATTATTTATATTTTTCAAAACTTTATAACTCATTTTGTTACAATATATTACAATTGCTCTATAATTTGAATATTGAATTGATTAAAATAAGTCGTCAAGTTTAATTTCGAAGTTCATATTAATATGAACTCCAAGCTTACAATAAAATGGAAACTTTACAATTTTATTTATATGATTCTTGTATTAATCCAAATCATGAAATGTGAGTTGAATTTGCTGTGTCCAATTAAATAATTAAAGATATTTTTATGCCGTTAATATTTAATGATTATTGCGGGCATACAATTAAACGTATCTCAAAAATTTCTCATTAGTTTTAGAATATAAATCTAAATTATTAATATTAATTTACTATAAATGATAACCACTATGTTCAAAGTTTTTCAAATCATGGTATGAATTGCGACTTTTAAAATTTTATAGTTTCCAATTTATTTTTAAGAAGCTTGTGTCTAAGAAAATACATTAATCTAAAATTAGACTTGTCGCATTTGATGACCATCAAAAAGGTATTTTAGACTAATTGATTATACTTGTTTTTATACACAATTTATTGAAAAAATATAAGAAATAAAATGAATTTTTGCAATCTAAAGTTACATTTGAATTCTTAATAGTCACTTTATTAAATTTAAATTTATCTAGAAATTTATGATTAAACTCATATAATATTTCAAGCTTGACAGAATTGAACTAATTTAAATAATTGAGTTCGAAATCTATTATAATTTTCTCATTTTAATGATTGGTCTCTAAATGTTCCTATATTATTATATAGTTGTTAATTTGAACACACATAATATTTCCATTAAATAAATAAAAAATTTTATCCATATACAAAGCATATTCAATCAATAGCTAATTATTTAAAATATCTCCTTATAAATTCAAGTTTATTTTAAATCCAGGTTTCTTAACAAATTTATAAGCTTTTATCAATGGAAGTAACTTTCTTTCATTTTTTGAGATTTAAGTTGTTAAAATATGAAATTAATTCATTGATAAATATAAATAAATAATTTGTCACAAATTTCTATGAATTTATGCTTTGTTAGATATTACACTGCTCTTCTATATTTCAATTGAATATTAATTTGACTATTATTTATCTTTTAAAAATTATTCTGCTTTTTGTAATATTCCTTTGTTTAATTTTTACTAAATATCTTAAGATTCTGTTATCAAAATATTAATTTTATCTGAAGGTATTGACTTTTTATGTTATATTATACTTTAATTTTGATTCGATTGATTTTAATCAATTTGAGGATCACTTGAATTAATCTATCTAGAAATTTATTGTCCCATTTAAAAAATAAATTAATAAATAATATTACAATCTTTTTAATAATATATAAGCATAATTAAATATTGCTTGAATATGCATCTAAATGATATATTGTTAGAATATTTAAATTGATAACTTACTATGATTTTTTATTAAAATATCAATATGAAATTAAATATTTATTTTAGGCTTAAATAATCGAATCATTATTTAAACTATCTAATGTTAAGTTGAGAATATATTACCTCTTTAATGTAACTTTTATGAAGTATAAACCATATTTAATAGCATAATATATTTTACATTATTTAATTATATGTTTTAATATCTTTTTTTTTCATTGATTTAGCAGTTGTTAATTTGGCCTAATTTAAGAAATAAATTACAAATATTCAAAATAAGTTGGTATTTATAATTTAGTTTTTAAGTAATTTTTTGAAAAAAATTCTATATTTGTATAATTGCAATACATTATTTTGGTTAATTTCATATATGTAAATGAGATTGAAAGACGTTTATAATGAAAAAACTCCATAGAAATATAATTTATTATTTATTTCATCAGTCACTGTTAATCCAAGACATATAATCAAGAAAGTACAAAAAGTATAGTTCAAAGACATATTATCTGCTTTTACATAATCACCCTTGACCTATTGATCATTGAGAAGTTGAAAGAAGGATGCAAATATTCAAGTAATTTAATGGTGAAATTAAAAGGGCTTGATCCCTCGTATTAATACAACATATATAAGTTCTGGGGACTCTTGATACCTCAATCGCTATCAAATTACTATTATAATTATGATTTATTTGATGATTATTTTTATAAAATTGTCCATAGTCAATAATTAAAATACAAAATACTTTAAATATTTAATTTATAAATAATTTTCTTTATTTAACTTTTACAAATAATTTAAGCATTAATAAAAACAATTTATCATGATAATTTTCATTGCGCTTAAATTATAATGTATATGAAATTAATTTCTTATCATTATTGCTTAATAAATTAATGGTTTTATGAAAACTGTATGAATATATTTGATATTTATTAGAGTTAATTAATAAGATTCCCATGCTAAATTAAATATCTATAAATTCAATATATAATAAAATTTAACAAAGTAAAATTACATTTTAATATTTTAGTCTTGTATAAAATAAGTAATTAAGAAGGATTTAGTCTAAGAAAAAAATCATATCGGAAATATAAGATGGCGGTTAAATATGTTTATTAATTTAAATATCCCTCTATAGAAAACTTTTCAAATTATTAAATAATATCATATTTAATTTTATTAATATTGTGATTTTATTTATAAATTATACAATAACTTGGGTAAAATCAATTGAGTTACAACTATGTAACTACTATTAATTCAAAACAAATAAAAGTAATCATGTAATTCAATGCTATTTATATAAAAAAAGATCTAACAATTAAATTCTTATTAATATCATAATATAAAGTATTATCTTGAAGATTTCATTAATTAATATTTTATCGCTAATAATTATTTTTGATTATATTATTCTTATGTTTATTTAATACAATAATTGCTTGCTTCATGCACTACATATATCCTTTATCAAAGTATATTTTAACTTTGATAAATTTGGGATAATATATTTTAAATTATTTTAACTATTTATGATATGGAAATTATTCTAATTGTATCTCAGAAGTATAAATTTCAAATATTTTATCATTTATTTTTAGAATTTATATGTTCTGTTCCTAGTTTTCTTATTTAAATTATAACAGCTAGTTTTTACTCTCAAAATTTACTTATTCACAATAAAATACAAATTATTTGAAGATCAATCTCTATATTTATTAAATTATATCAGCAATATCAATTTGAAACATCAGGTTTAAATGAATCTATACTTTGTAATTATTATCAACTTCTGTAATATTGCTTTAAAATATGATCTTTAGAATAATCATAATGACTACACTTTTTTTATAAATTATAATATTTTATAATTCTTACATATAATAATGCATAAATTTATCAATAATACTTGAAAGAAATATCATTTTACCTTTTCAGATAATTTATTTTGCATAAAAATAGTGTTTAAGTTTTCCTGAGTTCAATAGATTGAGACCAAATCCATTTGATATTTAAGTAATAAACACTATTTTTATGCAAAATAAATTATCTGAAAAGGTAAAACGATTTTTTCAAGTATGATTGATAAATTTATGTATTATGATATGTAAGAATTATAAACTATTATAATTTATAAAAAATATAGTCATTTTGATTATTTTAAAAATGTTATTTCCTTTCAATTATACTTGAGCAATACCTTAAAAATAATTCTTTAATTCTTATAAGCTATAAAATTTAATTAAAAATCTTTCTAGATTATCTAAAATTCTAAAATATTTGAATTTAATTAGTTCATTTCTTTAAACAAAGTAGCTTTGAATTTATTTCAAAAATTTGTTATTTAAATTAGCATCATTGTTAAAACTATCAACTTTGATTGTTTTGATTTGAGAATTATGACAAACTATCATTATTCTGCTTAAATCTATATACGATTCTTTGATTTCTAAGTATTCTAATTATTAGTTGCATTTTAAAAAATTTATGTCTAAAAATATGCATTAATTGATTTAAAACTTTTTAATTCTTCTTGAATATCCGATATATATTTTATCATAATATCCTGGCTTTATAATACTGCTATTAATTATAATTTTCTAAAAAATTTAAGTGAAGGAAAAAATTTATAATTGCTTAAAGTCATAATTGAATTGAATATTGTTACTTTACCAAAAATAATTCTATTTAAGTTCATTTTTTTATTAAATGCAAAGATTTTCACTGGTTTTTCATGATTTGTTGTTACCATTCGATGAAGTTCTATGTCAATATGTATTTTATCATTTTAATTGAATTATTGCAAATAGCTTAGTAGTTTAATATAATTTTATAATTGAATTCTATTTATAATGTTAGAAAACTGAAAACTAATTTTTCCAATCTAGTTGGCATAATTTAACATAACTGAGTTATATAAATCTACTTAAATTTTTCTTAGATTAATCTTAAACTGTGGCTACTTTGAATATTTATATTTTTCGATTAATGGAAGTAGTTATTTTTCATTCTTGGAGAGTTGAGTAGTTAAAATGTGATATTAATTTATAGATAAGTAGAAATATATTAGTTATCTAACATTTCTAGGAATAAGAAATTTTGAACTAGAATGAAAATTTATACTAGTTGTGAGTTCTTCTTAATCTGAATAATTTTAATAAAGAATTTATTCTGCTTCATCTAGTATTCTATCGAATTATTAATATTATTTCTAATTTTGATCAGTCATTAAAATCTAAGGATCGTGTTTTCTATCATTATCATCATCAAAGACACAAGATTTTGAAATTAAATGTCCCATAATTTATTTTTAAAAAATAATTATAATTATGTATAATATGTTTTTAGTGTATTTATCAGATTTCTAGGATTAAATTAATTATGGTTTTTTTTATTATTACTATATTAAATAACTTCTTTGTAAAATTTATATGGTATTAAAGTAGATTAAATATTATTAATTAAAAGTATAATTCATTAAAGCTATCAAATATTCAATTGATTATGTATAAAATCACATTAGTTTAAAGTGCTGTATTTTGTTACTTATAAATTAATGGTATTTTAATTTATAATATTATGCTAATAACTAAGCCAACTTCAAATTATAAAAATAAATAGGCTTGTATTTAAAACTGTACTCAAATGCTCACTATTTAATTATATTGAAAATTTTAAATTGGTATAAAATTAATTTATTATATTATGAAATCTTTTTAAAAACAGTTTATAAGAATCAAGAATAATAACGATTTAATTGTAAAGAGTTCTTAATACGAAATAAAACTATAATCCAAAATTAAATTAAGACAAGAAAATTTAAGTTAAGATCAATTAAATTAAAAATTTATAATTGATTGCCTGGAATTACACTTAATTAGGATGAACCATAATTTTAAACATTTCTATAGTATTGTTTTATAAGGAAAATCAGTCTAGGCAATAGTTTTAATAATTAGCCCAAATATAATTAATTTACAGCAATAACTATTTATATTAAATTTAATTGTTAATATCTTCAACTCTAGAGTCTTATTTTAAATATATGAGGCTTTAGTTTGCTCATTATAATATATTTCAAATACTGAAAAGACATTCTAGTATCTTTTTATCACATTTTTTAATTTATATTTAATCCTCTTGAACTATTAAATAGAAAAATTATGATTAATCTGTAATGTAATCTTAATTTTTTTCATAATACACTTTCAAAACAACTTGCTCATTTATGTAATTTTTTATATATTTAATCTAATCTAAATCTAAATCTGTTTCTATATATAAATAGCTACAATATTAATTGAATAATTGTATTGGACAATTGTCCTCTTTCTCTGAATCAGGGATTTTATGATTATTTGGACAAACTAATTAAATATTTTTACAATATATTGCTAAGAATTTTAATTGAGTAAAATTATAAACTTGCCAAAAAATTGATTCAAAGCAGACCATGCAATCGAAAAATAAATGTGCCTCGAGCTATTATTATTTCATAAACTTTAATGATTAAAATATATGATTTATTTATTATCTCGTTAGGAAATTCAATTCTAAATATTTAAGATTAATAAAATGTTCAATTTATGGCTTTGATTTATTTTTACTAAAACAAGAAAGTGTTCGGAGACATAAAATCGGGCAGTTAATATGCTAATTATACATAATACCGGTTAAGATAAGTTTCTCTTTCAGTACGAGGGTCGAGGAGTCGAGTGAGCGGAGTCTATGATGACTATCAACTTTGGTTTACAAAATCAGTTTATCAAAAGATCAACACTATAAATTTGAACTATAATGTTTTTAAGTATTGGATGAAAATTATTTTCTTGTAGGATTTTTTTACCTTGAGATCTCATAACCCTATTTACCTAATAGCAGTCTTGAATGTTTGATTTAGTTTAAAATAATGATATGATAAAATTAATATAAAGTTTATTCTGGATAGTCTATGGCTTTGTTGAATGAGTATAAATATTGTAAGTAATATTTTCTTGAATCTATTTTTCTAATTAGGATTAATTAAGTTAAGCTTGTATGTATTAATTGAAGAATTAGATTTTAAGACTGGCTAAGCTTTAATTTAAACTATCATTTTAAAAATTTAAAGATTAAAAAGAATCTATTACTTTCAGATTCTTTGAATATTTAAGGCTCTTTATAAAATCCACGTCTAAAAATACGCTCTTGTGTACAGAAAAACTTTGTAAGCCATATTAAATAGATCTTTACTAAGAATTTTTTAAAGCAGTATTTTTGTTATTCTTTATTATTTATAATCTAAAATGAAACTATTTTCAATACAAATTCTTGTAAAATGAGATAAAATAGGGAACAATTTGCTATTTGTAAAAGTGTATTTAATCCTATTTAAACAGAGCAGGTCAAAATTAACTTTTTGAGTATTTTCAACTGTAATTTTTGAAAAATCCAGCTTTTCACAATTTTAATTTAAATTGTCGATATTTTAAATATCAAGATGTATTCTTAAGAATTTAATAAAATGAGATTGTTCTAACTGTATTAGATAATTATAATAGTTTTTTAATTATTATTATGTTAAACAATTGTTTATTACAAATCCTATTTATTCTTGTTGTCTTATATAGTTTAAAAGAAATACATTTTTAGAAATATCAATAAGCTAATTTAAATTGATTTTTATATAGGAATCTTTACATGCCTTATAAAAACCAATTTACAATTAGCATCATATTTCATATTTCTAGAGCATGGTGATTATATGAAATTTATTCATGGTCAGGTAAGAGTAAATTAATAATCTTATGTTTTTATTGATTTTGCATTTATCAGTAGAACTTAATATATTTTTACTTTGCTTCTTGTTAAGAAATTTAACAATATTCAATACCCCAAAACCCCTTAGTTAGTTTAAATGTGTTTTTGTTGATGAGGGTAATGTTATGGATTAGGGTTTATTTTTGTTCGGAAGTATCAATCTCAAACTTGTTATATAATCATGAAAGTAATTTATGATCATTATTTTTTTACTCAACTTGAATGTTATCCTATTTATCTATATATTATAGCATTTTAATAAGAAAAGATATTTTGATTTTACGTTTTTTTCTACTTTACATTTTTTAAATAAGTTATCACTTGAACTTACCGTTTTTACTATGTTAGATGAGTACATTATATTAAAAAAATGGTATTTATGAATCAATAATTTTGAAATTTATAAAGTAAAGTATTTTCAAATTCGTTACAATACTTTGATTTCTTTTAGCTCGTGTTCTTTGTAAACATATTTTGCTCAATACAAAAGAGTTTGGCAACTTTAGTAAAGTTAAAATAAAATATATGCTAAAATGTGTCATTTAAAGGAATATGATAGAATAATTTTTGCCATGTTTTATTTAAAAATAGCAATGAATGAAGATCAATCTTATTTTGGACATCTTTTAAATATGGGGATCTTTTAGGAAGTCAACCTGGTAAAGATACGTAGAGAAAGTTTGCAAAACTTCCAGAAGTTTCATAGATTGATAACCATATTAAACTTATAAATTCCATAAAATTAGTACTAAATTTGTTAAAACTTAATTAGTACTGGTACTAGATACGTTTAATTTTAATTGGTACCAATTTAATAGTACCAAAACTTAAGTAGTTCCTAGTTTTAATTTAATGAAGTTTCAATGCAAAAGTTCCAATCTTTTTTCAAAACTTAATCGGAACAAGTACTAAAAAATTATAACTATATTAATATTTAAGCATTTAAAAAAATGGAGTCCCTAAGAATTTTAAGAAGATGTCTTCATAAAATGTTGATATCTAAATTAGATAGGTAAAGCAAAGAATCAATGTACTATCATTAAAATTCTCTTGGTTGGATAATTTTTGCATAATATTTATGTAGATGTAGTGATGATAATAAAATAATAAAATTCTCAACCATAATAATTATTAATTACATTCAATCTAATAGAAAGAATGGAATTAATAAAAAATAAACCCTAATCCCAACATTTCTCTCATCAATCAAAACACATATAAAACTTTTTAAGGGGTTTTAATTGCCTGCTAAATATTGCTTAACTTGATATCATCTAAAGTGGCATGAATTTTTTGCTTTTTACCAACACATAAGCCCATTTTAAAGGATATATTAAGTTTATTTATAATTTAAAAATAAGTAAAATTATAAAACTAGAAAGTTATAATATATTATTATTCAAAATAAATTATTTTTGTAATTTTTATTAGCTTAATACATAAAAAATTAAAATAAAAGGGTTTGATTTTAAATTTATTGTTTATGACAAATATTTATTAATTACCAATTGTTTTTAATTAAAATTCTAATCAAATTGAAGAGACAAAAATAATGGAATGAAAATGACAATTAATTATTTTTAAGCTAAATCAATGATAAATTACCATTATAGCTTCATTTTTTATCAAGAAACATTTATTAATATTAAATCATTTTGAATGCGAAGTTAAATTATTTCTTTGTAAAAAAGTATAAATAAATTTGGCAAGGTTTTTTAAATAAAATAAATAGATATTAAGTAAATGATACTGTACTTTTCGATAGGAATTATAAAAAACTTTATTTGTAAATGTAGATTTTGTTTTTTGCCAAGTAGATACGAAATTGGTTCACTTCAACTTTTGTGTTAATTCAAATTCAGAAATCAGCCAAAATTAAATACAATTTATATCTATCTTCTAAATGGTGATTTATACTACCACTGATAACTAAAATCATCTGAGTTTGAATTTTCTTGAGGACAGATAAAAATTGTTTAGATTTTGACAATGTAAACAATCGTAAATTTAGTTTATTCAAATTAAATGATTTCAAAATTAAATATACTTTAATCAATAATCTGATTCAGAAAATTAAATTAATGCCGATCACAAATTTTATAGTGCTGTAAGTATAATTTTTTTAATGAATCCAAATTTTCAATTATCCAATGTTAAAACTTAATTAATAATAATTTTATACTTAATATTTTCAAAGTATGAATTTACTCGTCTTAAACTTCAATTCATTTTTACCATTTTCCTTATATAATTATCAGATTAAAACTTAATTATGAATAAAATTATATTTTATAAGTTTAGAGTTCAACTAAAAATAATTTAAATTATATTATTGGTTTTATAATTAATAAATTAAAAATGAAAGTTTTTGCTCCTTGTGAATTAAAAGTCTGCAAATAAATGCTCTAATTTAAACCTTAATAAAAGAAAACATTTAATTATGAATCCGAACCTTTAGATGATTTAATAAAAGCAAAACATGGAACAAATATTAGATTGATTATATATCAATATTTATCTTTAAACTTCAATTTACATAAGATTTAAATTTTATCAAAGAGTGATAGAGAAATTTTAAAATGCTTAAAGTATCATTTAAATTTAAATACTAAAGAGAGAAGTCTAATAATATATATAAATTCAAGAAATGCCCTCTATATAGATAAAATAAATATTCAATATATTTAGGAACTAACAAACAATTTTACATTGTTAATATATGACTAACCCATCCAGCTATGTAATAAATTTTTAAATGATTTGAATTAGAATGTTTAAAATATTATTTACATTGGGGCAAAAAGAATATAAAATTTTGATGATCTCAAATATGATCCAATTACCACATAAATCTAAAGTTAACTAATTAAGTAATTGAATTTAGCTTTTTGCAATTTAACTGTCTCTAATCTGCAGAACTAAGTTAACATGAGTTAATTAAAATAAATTTAAATTTAATACTCAGCCATAGGTCTCAAATACGAAACAGGTTTCAAAGAAAGTACAAGAAATATAGAATTCATAAATAAAATGGAACTATAAACTTAAATCCTTCCTACTACTAAATTGTTTCTTAAAGAATGCGCAATCATAGATTCAATTTGGTTTGCGAATATGCCATACTTAGAGGAAGTTGAAATTATTAATTGTGTATTAAATGATTATTCTCATTAATAGACTTAACTATGGACAAATTTGAGAAAACTCACAATAATTGATATAGAAAAATACCACAATTTAAACCCCCAAAACTCCTTTAGGAATAGTTGAAGTCTTATTAGAGCTAGCAGAGAATCCCAGGTTTTGTTTGAATTAAAAGTAGATTTAATAAATATTAGGTAATTTAATTCAAACAAATTTTATCTACTTGTCTTTGTTGTATCTCTTAAATCTTACTCATTTTATGAGCTTAGGATTGTCATCTATTGTTTATTGATGATAGTTGGGATCTCTCACGATTATCATCTCTATTATGCTTTTAATTTCTTCAATAAAATCTTCAAAGTATATATGATTCTTAGCCAGTATTATTGATTATTTTATGCTTAGTACCAAGGTAATACATAATTTCCATATGTTATTGCAGTTACTTCCCAAGCTACTCAATATAAAAAAACTATTTTTATTGAGGAGCAACCAAGGGCGTCAAGTACCTATGTTAAAGTAACAATCTTCTAGTTTAAAGCTTTTATGAAATGTATATCAACTAATTCTAAAGAGCAAAGATTCAACTTTTAGTTTTCATCCTTCAAATCTCTATTTACTTATTATATTCACGTAACTCCTAAAAATACTTTATTTCTAATATTACTTCGTATAAATTATTTGGGTACCTATAAAGGTAAAGATGTGCCCTCAGAGTTGTCTTATTATACTTTTTACTTTTGTGAGATGGAACCATTGCTTAAAATATCATCTTCCATTCTAAGGAATTTTTACAATATTTTTTTAAGGCCTCTCTCAGAATAATGTATTTATAAGCAAAATCATTCTAATACTGTCGGGTCATAAAATTATAGCTAAAATGTGCACATTGTAATCATGCACTTCAACTAAGATAGGCTTTGCTTTTACAAATAAATATATTTATATTGAAATAGTTTTCAATACAGGTGCTGGGATCAACCACATTAAATGTAGGTATACTCATAAACTTTCATTTAGAAGCATGCTATTATTGTATTACCTGCTGCTGAGTCGCTTCTGTATGACTCTTTATGACTCGAGAATATTAGATTTCTTTACAGGAACTTGTCTATATGTTTCTGCGTCATGCATTATAAACTTATTCTGATGATGCTTCTGTGTATTCTTTTTAATTATGCTTAGTGAATGTAAGAACTAGTCAAATTTTGTATTTGTAACTTCCATTCAATTTATTATGCTTGAAATAGATCATAGCCTTTCCAGAAGGCACCTTTTAAATTTGACTCTACAATCTTTGATTAATTAAACATGGTTAGCAGTTTTCGCATGAATTTGTTTCTTTTCAATCTGTATATTTCTTGCTTTTTTGGTTTACCGAAGTTTAGCTATGACTTTCTAGTCCTAAGATAAACAGCATAACGATTTATATTAATTCTATGATTAAGTTTAATTTGAAATTCTATTATTAAGCTCTAAAAACCTTTTTGGTTTAAGAAGTAGATTTAGCAGCAATAATTGTTGATTTTCAGGTGTTAGTTATCATATTTGTACTTAGTTTTTAATTATAAATTTTCTATTTTAATCCAAAATAATTCTAATATAGGTACGAACTAAAAATAAAATCAAGTTGATACAAATTCCAATTCAGATTTGTACCATTTTAAAACTTTTCCATCAAGACCTCATTAATTTAAGACTAGGTGCTAATTAAATTTTGGAGCAATTAAATTAGTAGCAACTAAAATTAAACTGATTTAGTACCAATACTCATTAAAATTAATCAAATTTAGTACTAATCTAAAAGAACTAAATTGATAAAAATGGGCTTTTTCTCTTAAGTGAATTTCTGTCAGCTATTTCCACGTATCTTCCCTATGTTAATTTACGATAAGATCATAAATTTGTTTTAACTCAGATACTTTTCCTAGCCTACTCCCTAACCTAAACCGTGATACCCCTTCCTACCTTCTTCATCACCTATAAAAAACTGTATTTCATAAGAAATTTTTTATCTTCAAATTTTGAATCTAACTAATTCATGACATTCTCGGTTATATAACACTAATATAAATATTTATTTATTGATTTTTCTTTCTTCGTAATAATTTCGGGATTCACAAGCTCCTCTAGAAATATAAATAATAATCTTTTTGAATTAGTTCGTTCAAAACATGAAGATAAAAATTTTCATTTGAGATAGAGTATTTTATAAGGTGAGTGGGATGGGGAGAAGGGTGTTGAGAGAGGTGAGAATAGGTATATCAGTTAAGGATGGGGAAAGATTTTTGGAGGGTCTCGGTTCAATGGTTGGGTGGGGAGGGGTTTCTCTGTCAGAAAAAATATTCATATTAATGCTAAATTTTAAACAATAAAATACAGAAAGCAATGAAATAAAATTTTAAATTCATTAGTAAAAGAAGAATAAAGAGAAATCTTTAAGTGTTGAAATGAAAAGACTTGAGGCTAAAGATATAATTTTAAGATTCATGAGTAATTAAGATTTCGAAAGATACCTCACTCATTATGGTAAAGATATCTGTTTTGGTATAAATTCAAATATTTGATTTTTCTTCCTACTATTGAAGGTACCAATATAATACTATAAAAGTAATATTCTGTAATGAAAAAAAACCTTAAAAAACCAATAAGATTAAGTTGATAAGAAAATCTAACTACCCAGAAATTTTTGTCACTTATCACTATAAAAGTATCTATGAAAGATGATACACTGGTAGTTTACCTTCTTACCATGAAATAGCTCATAACAAACATTCAAAAATAATATTTTTCTTAATTAGTGTTCTTGGCACTTAAGAGAAAGGTATCTCATAGAAATTATTCAAGAAGCTCACAACAAGTGCTAATCTATTTGTCCATAAGATCAAAAGAAGCAGAGTTTTCTAATTGGCGAGACCTGGCTCGTGGAGCTTAAGAAGCAGCCTTTCCTCACTAGTGTGATTTTATTCATGATTTAAAAGGAAAACTTTTAACTATCGTATATTTTTAAAAGACATGCGAAACTTCTCATATAGAGAAAATCACTAAACAATCCAATAAGTGAAGAAAAAGCTTTTATAAAGATGCCTAAAAGATAGATGAAATAAATATCGATGCTAGTGCTGGTTCACAATAAGAACAGTGTCCTTATTATGAACAGAAGGAAGAAAAGAAAGTGATGCCAAATCCATTTAAGAGTTCTTTAAAAATTTGTGATTATATTATATTATAGAATCAATTAAATCTAATACTTATTCATTCTTCATTCTCTCATTTTCAAAGGACTGCCATTTATCTTATCTTTGCTAAACTCTTAGAGTTATTCTAAATCAATACAACTTAATAAAAGGGGAAGTTATGCAGTGATAAAAAAGTAATTCTTGTAATGATTTTTGATTTTACTTCATTAGAATTTGATTCCATTAAATTATTTATAAGTATATTATACAACTGAGTTAGGTTTTTCTCTATATAAGCTTTCTTAGACTTCTTAATTTAATGAACATAAAGGTAATCAACAAACATCATGATCTCTTAGTCATTGTACATATTATCATATTTTTTTTTACTATGACTTTTTAATATATGTTTTGAGGGTGATCAAAACTTTATCTTCTTGTATGAACTTGATGGTATTATCAACAGCCCTACTATCCAGCTGTGATATTTCATCACTAAAATACTGATACACTCTTCTTCATATAAAATCGCTAATATTTAAAGGAGAAATGGTATTACTTTCAAGAAAATTAACAGTGTGAAGAGAGTGATTGACTTTACAGTGCCATTTTTTTATAGTTATAATTTGAACTATATTTATGATTTAATGCAGAACTTATATTTTTACCTAGGATGTATTCTAGAGCCAAAATTGAAATATTAAACTTCTAGAAGGCAGTGACACCTAACAGTTGAGACAATCTTGTGAAATAGCTATGCTATAACTGCATAATTCAGTACTTGTCTGACTAAGTCTAAATTAATGCTCATACCATACCTAAGCTTAAGCAGTAAATCTAAATATTTTTCATTATAAATAGAACCAAAATTTCGCTAATTTCTATTTTACATTTTTCAAATTAGCCTAAATTCTCTAAAAATCACAATTATATCATACAAACTTAATCACTAAAACAATTAATTAAGGGATTTCGGTTATTGATTATTATATAAGTTAAGTAACTTACCATTAAATAATTTGGCATAAAATTATTGAACCAATTAATTTCTAATTTTTTATGAAACTAGAATATCTTAAAATTAGCTGCAATAGTAAATCCTTTTTGGGGTAAATTCATGATTCTTTAAGAGATAGAAAATCAAATTTAAAATTAACTATTGAAGAAAATATATTTATATCGGAAAATTAAAGTAAATTTAAATTTCTAACATTATAATTATTGTCAATAAACTTTCTAGGAAACCATTACTATTTCGTACTTCAATACTAAATTTAAAATCAGCTTGGACTTTTATAATGGAGGTACTCCTCTAACTCCCTCTCTTCAGGAATGAGATTAAGGGGTATCGCCATTATAAAAATCCAAGCTGATTTTAATTCAGTATCGAACAAGTACCATATTGTATTAGTTTTCCAGAAAGTAAATTGTCAATAATTATAATGTTATAAATTTAAATTTAATTTAATATTCGAAGTCAAATACATTCCTTGAATATTATTACTACTTTCAAAACAAAATTATTAGATCTAATTAAGAAAGGGACATACCCTTTATAAATAAAAGTTAAGTATATTTGTCCTTCTTTCTCGCTTTTAGATAATAAGCATACTAAAATGCCTATAAATTTCATTTTTATAGAAAATATATCGAATAAAATCAATATGTATTTAATTGAAATTCATAATTTTTATATGAAGGGAATACATTAAAGTAAGTATAATAAATAAATTGGAAAAGTCTAATTTAATGCAATGTTTTATAAAATATAAGAAGAAATAAAGCAAGAATATTTATAAGATTTAATGAATAAAAATGAAATTATAATTAATGAGCTAAATTCCCCATGTTTTAGAATTATTTCAAAGCCGTTTGATACTTTAAAAACAGATTTCAGAATGTTTTCATGAGTATAAATTAAATAATTTAATAAAAATAATAATTTTTATCTTAATCTCTAAAATTAAAATTTAGAATTTTAAAATCGACCAGTAAGTCTCCCAATGATAATTTAATTGCATATATAGTCATTGCACCTTCTTGAATAATTGCATTGGAAGACGAAACTTTAATTTTTATTATTTTTTTTATTACATTCTAATTGAAACTACAGATCGTTTGTGCTGTTCTTATAATTAATTATAAAAATATAATAATTATTTGTTCTTGTTGACTTCAGTTGGATTTGGAGTCCTAGCCATTATCCAAGCATTTGTGCTGATAGGCACCTACTAATACAGATAAGGAATAAATCGCGACTTCATTATTCTTCTATTTTCCCATTTAGTATTCATTGGATGTATCCTGGTAGCTCTCAAGCCGTAAGTCATTCATAATTAAACAAATTTTGTAGAATATTCAGGAATAACATGAGATTGGCTATCCTTGTAGGGGGAGTGGTGATTGGTGCTACAAATTTATTCATATTTCAAAAGCCTCACTTGATTCCCTGCAACATTTTACTCTTGGCAGCTGCTCTCTATGTATTGGGCATCAACCCCATGGTCCTTCAATATATAACACTGGTCAGCTAGGGCCTTACTTACAAAGAATTCTTGTCCAGAATGAGTTCCTCTCAGACTTTCAACATTGAAGATAAAAGGAAGCATTTGTCAAGGAAGCAGAAATTAGACAACTTCGTTAAGTTTATGTTCAAGAAGAGAAGGTACGACTCAAACATCCCCAAGAAGTTCGACTGAAATGCTTCTAAGTAAATGAATTAAGCTAAAAATATATAAAATAGTTGCGATGAAGAGGAGCACCATCATCCACACGCTCATCACGAATACTCATAAAATGGTCCTTACTAGCCCTAAGGGTATAGCTACGACGGCTTCAGTCACAGTGAAACTGTATACTCCACCCCGATGCCTGGGTTGTTCCTTAATAATGATAATATAATTAAAAACGCATACCTTTTACTCAATTTATGAAAATTTACTATCTTTTTATATCATTATTTCTTTAAAGAATGGTATAAATAGATAATTTATTGATAATTTTTATATTTAAGAATATTTTTTATAATTAAAACACCTATTCTGCATATAATACATTTAACGCGGAAGTAAAAATGATAAATTAATCGAACATTAATAATAAATTAAAATTAATATAATCTATTTGGGTAATAATTATAATATAGAAATTCAACATTAGAATTAATGAATTAAAATTTAAACATAAATTATTCTAAAAAATTTGATATTTCATTTTTTGAATAACCTATTTTTAATTAAAAAATATTTCAAATACTTTGATGAATATTTCTAGTAATCTCGGTATAACTCAAACTATTATATAAAATGAAAGATGATGATTAAAGAAATAGAAAAAATATTATATATGAATTATATGAATCAAATTATTATAGTTGGGAAACTCTCCTCATTCAGAAAGATTGTAAATCAAGCAGATTTAGCAAAAATCTCATGATTTAGATTTAAATTGTAAAATGTCAAAAAGATTCTGCCTCTATACTCTAATATCCCATAATAAGATGGACAATATTTCTCAATTTTAACTATATCTAGTGACTGTTTTTAGATATTTTAATTCTTTGATCTACTCTCTGTGCTAATGTAAAAACCTATAAAAGATTAACAGGTTATTTGGATGTTTTTGAATTTATTTTTATTGATCAATTATTATCACAAAGAATAAAAGTATTTCCATCTGGTATTAATTAGTTTTATAACCCATCCATCTCTTATACTATTTTATAAAATGTATATTGATATAAAAGAAACACTTAAAATGAATATTAATAATAGTATACTTCTTATAATTAATATTTTTTATGATACATCAACAACTTTTTTTTGGAAACAATATTTAATAATTAAAAATATCAAAGAGTCATTTTGTTTTATAATTTAATTTAATAGCATAAAACAATAAATTTAATAATTTTAATTAAAATAATTATTAAAAAATTCTAGCTTTTTCACAATTAATTTATAACAATGATCAATTATTTTTCATAAACTCTGTTTAGAATTTTTCCAAATAGTGAACTGTTTTTCAATATTTAAGGATTAAATATTTTAAATTTTGGAGAGGAATTTTTGCTTAAATAAACCAGTTTATATTTTAATTTGCTATAGACTTCTTATTTAAAAATTATAATTTAAAATTGAATAAAAAATCTTTGAATAAAAAAAATTATATTGGAATAAAAAAATGTAGTTTAATTTAAATTTTTCAACTTAATAAAATAAATTCCTTTTTAATGTGTAATGAAATTTCCTCCCCTTATAAATTCTTGCAATTTATCTTAATAAGGAAACTCTTCTAAACTCATTACATCAAGTTCAATTTCAACTTATTTAAAGCTTTCAAATCTGAATTCAAAAGTCAAAGAATCTTGGAGTTAATTTAAATTTCCGAAATTAACTTTGTCACAATAAAAAACAATTACATCGAAATCTATGCTAATTATTGATTCAATCAGATCTTAAATATGCATTTCAAATTTAATGACTAAATGAATTTATAGTAAATTATTCGCCATATATTAAAATATTTGGGTAATGACTTCTTAATAGGATTAGAAAAAAGTTTATGTTTATAGCAATAAAGAAAAATCTTAACAAAAGATGTCAGATTATTTTTTATCTAAAATACTTTAAAAAAATAAAAGATTCTCAATTTCATACGTTTCAGAGATATTTATAGATTAAATGATAGTTAGAAGCATTTTGTAAGAAGTTCTTATAATCAACAATTTTTAAAATTTTAAATTATGGAAAGTTTTAGCAAAATGCTTCTAATTTTATAAATCTATAAGTATCTCTGGTAAATAAGCAAAAGAGACTCTTAAAAATTTTCTTTAAACATTTCAGATAAAAAATAGCCTGAAATAGTTTTTTTTAAAAAAAATATAGCATTGTTCCTTCCAAAAAGTGCATACCCAAATATTCCATTAAAATTATTTTAAAACTAATTTAACGAATGGAATGTTAATTGAAGATATTCTAATTATTGATATATCTTAAGACTATTTTGAATTAATTGGTCATTATTAATAATGCTGTATCTTTAAACTTCCTTCAAAAACTTATCATTAGCTTCATAAATTTAATCTAAATAATTTATTTTGATGCTTTTTAATTAATATGTACTAAATGAAAAATCTTTGAAGTCTTAGTATGATTGACGATTTTCAAATTATTCAAGTTGCTTGTTAGATTCAAAAAAAGAAGTATCTAAAAATATGCATTGTTCTATAATTAAATGTTTCATATTTCTCAAGTTGCTTCGATTAGATTTTGAAAAGAATTAACTAAATTTTGACCTTTAATCAAGTTTTTTAATTATGCATTATTTCAAATGAACTTATTTGAATACTTGTAAAGATGGAATTAAATTTAAAAAACTCAAACCTAAGATCGATTAATTGATTGTTACTTTATTAAATTAGGTTTCATTTTACTATTTCTCATTAAACTCTACAATTTAATTTAATTTTATTAGACTTTTCTGATCTATGCAATCAAGTTCAAAAGTTTTAGTTGAATATAAAAAATTATAAGACAACTATAGAAAGGTTCGCCAACCAAGCTTTAAAATTGCTAGTCATAAGCGATAATTTTCTCCTTTAGTAAACTTCAGCATATCCTAAAATTAGAATAGGTCTTATTATACAATGACCAAATATTTATTTGTATCAAAGCCTAATATTCTCCCCTTTTCATTTCACACTTTAATTATAGAAGATTATAAGTTGAATTAGAATTAAATAGTGAAACTATTTAATTATTTTAATTTTGTTCACTTAATATAAAAGTTCAAAATTTATATTAATAAATTCTTATTGGGTCGTTTTTAATAAATAATTCTACAAATTTATATAGTTTTCACAGTTGATGCTCAGTATTTTACTATGAAATACATAAGTAATATCATTCATTAAACTACAGTACTCTATTAAAATTTTAGCTGAGGTATATCACCCACCCCCCACTGATTGTTTTTTATAAATAATTAATGTGCTTTTCATTAAAGTTTAAAATTTTATTAAGATTGAATGAGATTTTATACTAGATTATAAATAATTTAATCGAAATTGATGTAAATGAATTTGACAATTTTATAAGTATTATATATTTTTTGAATGGGGCAGGAAACTTCCGAAAGGGGAAGAAAAATACCTGTTTTGCGTAAAAAACTTCTCCTCTTGGGTGCACATAAAATTTTAGGACAGGAAACTCCTCCCTAAAATTTAATGTTTAAAAATATCTTGAATATTAATTAAATAAATTTTAAACCCCGCATCTTTAACATATTAGTATTATTACATAGCAGACAGCAATATTCTTTCTTCTCTTTATAGTTGAGAAGTTATCATATAGTATTCATTAATCGATAAATATAAATATATTAATTATCTAACATTTCTAGGAATCTTTATATTTATGTTTTACTATGTAATTTATTGAAATTAAAGTTCGATTAACTTCAATTTAAGTTTTTACTTTAATATTTCTTCAGCCTTATTAAGTACTATTTGACTTTATTGCTTTTAAATTTCTTTACTTAATTTATTTTCATAATTTTAACTAGAAATTAACAATTAATTTCTATTGCTTTAATTTGATAATGTCAAATCTATTTGATTTTAATTATCAGTAGAATTACATAAATTAGTTGCGCATTGACCCATTTTTATTTAAAATTTATTATAATTAAATTTAGATACTATTTTATTTATAAATTTATTTCACAAAATTGATTTTTCAATTATTAGTTTATTCTATTTATTTTAATTTTTTTAGACAAATTCTAAATATTTAACTAATTTTGTTTCTAAATATAAAAATTAATTATAAATAGTATTAAAAAATAATTTTCATTATAATAATTCATTAGATAAACTCTTTAAATTTAGATAAAGAATGGAAAATATTACTACTATTATTCGAAATAATTGTAAATGATTACTATTTAGTAATAAACTTAAGCCTATAGTATAATTCTTTGAGACTAAAATTATTTATTTAAAAAAATATAGAATAGTATAGAATCCAAGATATTTTACTTATTAATCCATTATTTAATGATAAACTACACCGAATACTTTATAATCGTTGTTGATTTTATTATGATTAAATTATATCACTGATTTATTTTCCTATTAAAAAACTATAGTTATCCCTGAAACTTTACATTTTATAAAATATATGAAAAATAATTTAAGTTCGAAATAAATTTAGTCTTATTTATTTGATAAATTTTGCATTTATCTACAGTGCTTTAATCTTAGTATTTTGAATTTTAAGGTAAAAAATCTTAATTAAAATATTGAAATTTGATTGACAATATTATATCTTAAGTTAAAGCTTGAACTTAAGAAACAATATTATATAAGCCAATAGATATAAAAAATCTCTATAAAAATAAATAATAATATTTAGTTCAATTTCAAACAGAACTAATATAATTAATCATTTTTTATTTGGCTAACTTAATTTATGTAAGATTTTAAATTAAATATTTAATTTAATGATTAATTTTGCTTATAAAGCATCAATTTCAGTAATATTTAATTTATTAAAATGAAATACTTTACCTAATATGAATTTTAAATTTGCAAAAATATGCTTAAATATAAACCTTGTTAATTTACCAAATAAATTTAGAAACATAAACCCATAGCTAACTTGACCAAATAAAAGTTGGGAAAATATGTTCGATTAATGGTTAATCAATTTTTAAATTTAAACTTTAATTTGCATAGAATTTCAATTTTATCAAAGAATGATTGAGAAATATCAAAAAGTTTAAAGTATCAGTTAAAATTAGATACTAAAGAGAGAAGTTTAAGAATTAAATTAAATTCAATAAGTACTTCAGACTTTTAAATTACAAAAATTTAATACATCCAAGAATTAACCAATAATTTTACATTGATAATGGATAAGTAAAACTTTCAGGTATCTCTTAAATTTCTAGATAATTTAAATCATAATAAATGTAATAATATTTATATTGAAGGAAAAGGATTTATGTACATAAATTCCTTAAAAGAAGATATCCTTATTAAGTAAATGACTTTAAATAAATGCGATTTTACAATTTCTCACTTACAAAACTGCATTAACCTGAGTGAATTAAAATACATTGAAATAATAAACTCAGTCATAGGCCTTATGTACAGATAATAATATAATGAAAATAGGACAAACGTAGAGTTTATAAATAAGATACAGTCTTAAACCAAAATCCTTCCCACTACAAAATTAGTTTTAAAATAATGCACAATCATTGATTCAATTTGGTTTGCGAATATGCCACACTTGGAAGAAGTTGAAATAATTAATTGTAATTTCAATGATCATTCTCACTTACAGACATAATTATGGACCAATTTAAAGAATCTTACTATACTATAAATTAATTCAATCAATAATCATGAGTTGGAATATTGACTTTTCTTTTATAGTTGGGGTAAAGTTCTTGACCCGTTAAATTTTTAGTTCTACCAAAATCTTTAATAATTAAAAATTTCCTGCAATAAAATTGAATTTCTTAGAGAAATTCATGACTCATTAAAAAATTGGCAATCAAAATTAAAATTGACAATTGTAACAACTTTTATGACGCAATTAATTGATCTCATAAAAATAGGAACATATCCTTAATAAATATAAGTTAAGTACATTTGTCCATCCCTTTCCATGTTAAAAAGTACTTTTAATTGAATGTAAAATAATGCAATATTTGAGGATGATTTTATGAAAAGTATAAACACTTATTTCATAAATTATCATGGTTTTTATCTAAAAAGAATATTTAATAATAAGTATGATTAGGAAAATGGATAGGCAGTATTTAATGCATAATTATTAAGATTATAGGCTTAAAGAAAAGAAGAATATTTAAAGCAACTATATAATGGAAAAAAGGCATAGAAATCAATGAGATCGATACTCCTTAATTTAGAATAATTTCAAAGCTGTTTGATACTTTAAAAACAGATTTCAGAATGTTTTCATGAGTATAAATTAAACAATTTATTAAAAATAATAATTTTTATCTTAATCTCTAAAATTAAAATTTATAATTTTAAAATCGACCAGTAAGTCTCCCAATGATAATTTATTTATTGCATATATAGTCATTGCACATTCTTGAATAATTGCATTGGAAGACGAAACTTTAAATTTTATAATTTTGTTATTACATTCTAATTGAAACTACAGATCGTTTATGCTGTTCTTATAATAAATTATAAAATAATTATTATTAGTTCTTGTTGACTTCAGTTGGATTTGGAATATTAGCCATTATCCAGGCATTTTTACTGATAGGCACCTACCAATACAGATAAGGAATAAATCGTGACTTCATAATTCTTCTATGTTCCCATTTAGTATTCATTGGATGCATCCTGGTAGCTCTCAAACAGTAAGTCATTCATAATTAAAATAACTTTGTAGAATATTCAGAAATAACATGAGATTGGCTATCCTTGTAGGGGGAGTGGTGATTGGTGCCACAAATTTATTCATATTTCAAAAGCCTCACTTAATTCCCTGCAACATTTTACTTTTGGCAGCTGCTCTCTATGTACTGGGCATCAACCCCATGGTGCTTCAATATATTACACTGGTCGGTTAGGGCCTTACTTACAAAGAATTTTTGTCCAGGATGAGTGCCTCTCAGACTTTCAACATTGAAGATAAAAGGAAGCATTTGTCAAGGAAGCAGAAAATAGACAACATCATTAAGTTTATATTCAAGAAGAGGAGATACGACTCAAACATCCCCAAGAAGTTCGACTGAAATGCTTCTAAGTACATGAATTAAGTTAAGAATATATCAAATAGTTGCGATGAAGAGGAGCACCATCACACACACGATCATCACGAATACTCATAAAATGGTCCTTACTAGCCCTAAGGGTATAGCTACGATGGCTTCAGTCACAGTGAAACTGTATACTCCACCCCGATGCCTGGGTTGTTCCTCAGCATAAAAATCTTTTTCATCCACTTATTAAATTTTATATAGAGCAGTGAAGAAGTAGTTTAATAAGAACCCTATTCTCCTTATTCTTAAAATACAGTAGAAACACAATCTCATAGCAATACTTAGTAAATGAAAGAAGAACTTGACAGAAAATAATGGACTGAAATAGAAATTACTGAAAAAATTTCTGTTAAATAATGAGATTAGAATTTATTTTACTTGTATTTAACTTTAATTTATTTCATTAAATTCTTGCTTATCTTTATTCATTAGTCTTAAAATTTAAATTAAACATTTAAATATTTGTAAGTTATCAAAAAGAAATCCAATATTATGTATAATAACAAGATAATAATAAATTAAAATTATGCTTAATATCTCCTAAGTTTTTATTATATCTAATTTTTTTACGTTTGATAATTGTTCTACCAAGAAACCCATCCTCACTCTACTCTCCTAAACCGAGACACACTCCCACTCTATAAAATACATTTTTAATATAAATATTACTTTAAACAGTAAAAATAAATCAATTATGAAAATCTTGGTTTTAAAATATAATTTATTTTATATAATTTATTAAATCCGTTAACTTTTTTGAATTTCATAACTTTATCTATATCCATCAACCTATTAGACACAAGATTCTATAATTACATATAACTTATTTAAAAATTTTAAACGAACTTATTCATAAACATGATAATGACATTATATTATTCATTAATTTTATTTACAAATATTTGAATAACTTAATCAACTTCATTCGTCATTGTCATAATTCGAAATAATAGTCATAAAAATTCTTTTGACTTTTTTTATAAAAAAATAAACATTTATATTTGCAAAAGATATATGTCAATAAAAAGAATAAAATAAAGTTATATATCTGTTTTTATTTTAAAGAAGAATTAATTAATTTCGAGAATTTAAAGAAATAAAAAAAAAAATCAATAACTATCAATACTATTTAAAAGTTGAGAAAAAAGTGAATTAAGCACAATATTTGCGAGCTTGCCTCATAAAATGCTGATTCCTGTTTCCCTCGCCCTCTCATACAATGGAAACTCATAAGCTTGAACGGTCCTTCTTCTCCTGGTCTTTCATATTCTCATACCCTTACGGCACCCGTTTCTACCTAGTGGCTGAATCTTCCTCCCGATAAGAAGTGGAGATACCTTGAAGCAACTATTACTTTGGTGCTTTGGCTCCATGTCTATCAATCACGCCAGTCGTACCTGGTCCTTCAAAGTTATCCGAACCTGGCATTATGGATAAGAGTCCATTGAAATTACTCACTAGGTTGGAAAATCTAGAATCCGTCGAATTCTAACATATCGACAGGTACGAAGAGTTCTCCCATGAGGCAAGCCATATCTCTCCTCATTGATTTACTCCCCATGAGTGTTTGAGATTAATCTTTGCAAGATGCCCTATAATCCTTTCCCCAGTCAAGGTTGTTGCTAGTGTATTCTTGTTAATCATGGTATTAAGCAACGTTTTACGATGGCCAAGTGCTTAATGAGGAATCCGAGGAATCAGCAGAAGCAGCGGAAGCAGAGGAAACAGAGGAATCAGTGGAAGCAGCGGAAGAAGAGGAAGCGGAGGAATCTGTCTTTGCTAGGCATAATTGAAAGGAGGGAATATGTTTAAGCAACTTTGTTGAGGAAGCAGAGGAAGATGCGGAATCAGCAGAAGCGGAGGAAGCGGAAGAATCGAGGAAGCAGCGGAAGCAGAGGAAGCGGAGGAAGCAGCGGAAGCGGAGGAATCGGAAAGATAACGATGCACAAAGAAATCAGTAATCTCTTCCTCATTTCTAAGATTGCCAATTCACATTGTCTCTCAATGAAAGGTTTCTTGATCAAGCAAAAATGCTGAAGTTAAAAGCTGGTTGACGATAAATCTCATTTTAAGGGCGCCTTATTTACTAAAACAAGGGAAAATCATGCACTAATTTACGAGATTAGCATCTCTCGCTAATAACACTTCACATTAAAAGAGCGCTTTCAATCAATTAATATCGATGACTCTCAAGATTTAAATTCAAAATTAACTCCTTAAATTACAAATCAGCAACAAAAGTTATAGGATGAATCAACCAGGAACATTTTCGAGAGTGCAGGACTTGATATTATTTCTTAGATTCAAATGTCAAAATCCAGTCTAAGATTAGTCAGTCTACCTCAGTTACTAATTGATAAGTAAATTAACTAACATTCCTTGCTCATTAGTTAAACGTATTTGCTCACTCACTAGTTAAACAGCAATTGATAATAATGGGGTTTGGAAGATTGCCAAGCTATCTGATGATAAAATTGAATTTCTTACAAACTAGACTACCTTGCAGCTCCAGGCGGGAATGACTTTAGGGGAGAGATGTGTGATGTTCCATAGGAGGTTTCCAGAGCTTAGAATCTCCCCTTCCAAACTCTCTCGGATTTATAGGGAAAAAGGAATTAAGAGAAAGTTTATTTGAGTTAGCAAGTACATGAGCCCAACTTAAAATCTGAAAACGCAAGAGCTTTTTTAAGAGATGAGAAGCAAGCTAACTGATGCTCTACAAGAAGGTAGGAAAGTAGTATTCATAGACGAGGTGATGTTTACTTACTCCACCAACCTCAAGCAAGAGTACAGCAATAGATATACGAACATTACAGTGAAAGACAAACTACAATTCACGAAAAGTATTGCTG